>BGPR01035627.1:0-15877 GCA_013235015.1 Araneus ventricosus | reverse complement strand
AACCTGTGGGAGGAACTTAAATGTTTGTATTAAATAACAGAATGGATGGGACATGAAAAAAGACACGCGCAGAAACACCCGAAATCGGAAAGTAAATAGATAAATTAATATATCAAAAACCATAAAAAGCATTTAAATTTTGTGTATTTAAAACCAAAAAGTTTCACTCAAGGAGGACAAAATTAAGTAAATAATATTGTATAGAGAAGTGAATAAAACCGATTTTGGTTCCAAAAAAACAGGATTATTTTTATTTGGGGTATGAACCAGAAATGTGTCTACATCCGCAGCATAAGCTATTGACATTAATGAATTAACTGATATTTTGAGAAAATAATCAGTGGAAATATCACAGACGCTACTAAAAACCTCGAGCCATTTAGGAAGAAATTCTTAATCAGTTAATAACGTTTTTGTTAACTTGAGATTCTTATAAAGACATTTTCAAGCAAAATTGTTTTGGTACAAATTATAATTAGTCCAAGAGACATTCTTGCAGATTTATAGCTGATATTTTTTAAATGATTTAACATTACTTTATAAAAAGGGATCAATATATGTTAACCCTTTATAAACGGATGGTTCTTAAAAGTGCCCCTTTAATGACGTTTATTTCTTCGAAATATCGCTGTTTAACCTCACAGTATTCATAAGAACACGGAGAATGGAGTTCCAATAACAAGCAGTAAATTGACGCTGAAAGCAGAAATTAAAAATTTTTAATTATGAATTAAATTAATTAAGTAACTTTAGTTAATTAAAAAAGTATTTTCTTCATTCCCAGGATTATTCTACATCAAAACTTTTCTAATGATTAAGAAACAAAATTAAAAAGTCGCTAGTGAGTCAATGTGGTAAATAAAGGATTAAGTGGACTAATTTTGCTTCTAGATAGAATTTCGGCAGCGTGCATGGCATAGATTTAATTAGTTTCTTCAACAAATCAGTTTATACATAAGAAGATAAATGATGGAAAAATTAGAGAAGATATTAATTGCTTTCCCTGCACTTCACACTGCGAATGAAGAAATTCTTTATTAGGTAATAAACCTCAGAGACTGAAACATTCACATCGAGTCACAGGAGGCGAAAAAGAAGAGCGCATTAACAATGCAACTGGAACAAACTGCAGCAAAAGCAAAAGCTGATATCCCGCTGAAATAAAATTTCTTTCGGAAAGCACTTGACACTTGTAATAGAGTTATGTGATCTCCGTCCATTCCTCGTCCGAGTGCCCTGATTAGCAAAAGGTTGCCGACCCCGGTTTAACGATGCGGAAAAAAAAAGAAACAAAAATAAAGAGGAGAGGATTCTTCGGGACACCTCTCGAATCTGTGTCTGCGGGAGGTCACGAAGGCACCCATTCCTGTTATCTGCGCCGCAAAACGCCACTTAAAGGGGCCTCATACATCCCCGAGAGTTGAGTAGAAGGCGGCGCTCTCTTTTAATCGCCGCTTGGGAACGACGTTGACACCTTCAACGACTTGGAGGAAGAACTCACTTTAAAAGTTGGATTGCTCAATCAGCTCTCCAGCTTCCCCAAATGGGTTTTTCGAGTTCATTTCGGAATTAAAGAAGTTAAAACATCAATCCCTGAAGTGCAGTGATTTCGGCGAAGAATTCGTAGAGGAATTTTTTTAAGTTCTGTTCTAGGAATAATTTTCATAAAAACGAAGAACAGTGCTGGTTAGGATGGGAAATATAGAAGATCATGAGATTGCA
This sequence comes from Araneus ventricosus, assembly GCA_013235015.1. Classification (NCBI taxonomy): domain Eukaryota; kingdom Metazoa; phylum Arthropoda; class Arachnida; order Araneae; family Araneidae; genus Araneus; species Araneus ventricosus. The sequence goes on along the minus strand of BGPR01035627.1, from coordinate 14,155 downwards.
AAAATCCTTGAAATTTTCACAGTTTAGTTGTAATAAAAGACAACTCAAGTTGACTGAACATGGATTCTTACGATAGACCGAATCTTTGTTGAATGATGGCATCGCGATTCAGCAGGTATTGTGGCTCTAGAAAGGAGCTCAATGAGAATAAACAACTTTATTATTAAATATAGAATTTTATTTTACAAAGGATTGAATACTTATTAATCATACTAAATCCTGTTCAAATAAATGAATTGCTTTTAAAAACATTACCCACATATTCAGTGCTATTTAGCTTGATCCAATGATGAATCACATTCTTTTACCCAGATTTGTTACTGATAATAGCAAAACATCGTTAAAACAGTTTGTTCTAATTTTTCTCTTTTTTTCACTTTGTACTGCATCATATGGTGGGATATCATTCCCATATTTCAATAAAATACTACAAATAGAATAGAAAAATATGAAATCTAAAAATCTCCCCACTTGAAGTAAACGGTATTCAAGCAATGCTCACAGGCATTTTCCCCTTTGTCAGACTAGTTTTTGATGTCTAATATTTTTTTTTACTTATTTAGTATAATGCTAAATAAGTAAAAAAAATTAATAGCATTATACTCTATGAAGAAATTCGCTCTAAATTTCAGTGAAATGTCATAATTTTCCATCAAGGATTTTAATGCTCTTCAAATTTTGATTATTTATAGAAAACATTGTTAAAATGAAGCTGATTGAATATCATTGTAGTTACCGAAGTAAAATTTCTTATCATGTAGGCAAATTGTTTTGTGACATTCTAGTCTGGGGAGAAATTCATCCCATACTTGAATGAATTGATGAGAGACAGAACTATTAAAAGCAAGATCATGAAAAGTTCACGAACTGAAGAAGATGGTATTCTTTGAAATATAAATTGTTCCAATAATTGACATTGTAGTACGTTTTGAAATTTCAAGAATGAAACATTTTACAGTAATTTAAATCTACTTATTTGCTTATGATTTAATTAGAGTTTTCTAAATTATATTTAGCCAATATATAGTTTCACATACGTGTTATATTGTTCATTAAAAATCAGTTACATTCAACCAAACAGCTATTTTCTTAAAATCCAATCCTCCATCACTAAAAGGTTATTCAAAAGAGTGAATAGGCTGTAAAATTTATATAACTTGATGCGCAAATGAATAAAAAAACGTTTATGTTATTTGTCGATGGGCTTTTGTGGTCCTCTTTTATTGGGATGGCTTTGCTTTTGAATAAAAAGTAATTTTTTTCCATAAAAACTTATTCGAATTCTACCGACAAAATTTAACTACAAGATTCAATATTAAATTAAAATAAATGAAAAATTGAACTATACATCTGTATTTTATTTCACAAAAATTTAAATTTATATTAGCAACAAAACAGCTATTCTTGTGACGTTCTTTCAGAAGATGTAAATTGTTCCGACAGAACAACAACAAAAAAAAAATACAAAATGGAGATTTCACCAGCTGCTGCGCAGATGATATGACTTTTAAAGGTAACAATAATTTCTTCAAATTCCTCAACCATATAGTAGTAGTATAGAAAAATTTGGTATTGAGGTACTAAAACGTTGACTTATATCCCTCTAAACTTGCAGTCCGAACTTCTGTGGAACGGGAGCTAGCCTAGGCAGATATAAAAAAAATTCGATGATAAGTCTGATCGATGTTTTTTTCAAACCAATAAATAAACAAGCTGAGTAATGATTATGTAGGAGTATGAATATTTTTTATTTTTATTGCTCATGACACGAATGAATGAATTCGTGATCACGTGATACACTTAAAGTGCATCGAATTGAAATTTGAAATTCATTACGGGTCGTGCAATTGCTAGTAATAATGTTTCAAAAATTCTTCTATTTTTTACTTTATAATTTCTTTGGTAATATACTGTTTACCAAAGAAATTACAAAGTAAAAGAAAATCTCGATTTTAGCCTTTTCTTAATTTAGTGGAAAATGGCAACTCGAGCAACTAACGTTGGACGGAGTGAGTATTACTTAATTTCATTAAAATTATTTATTAGATTATCCTTTATTTTTTTGCAAGATTTAGTTAATAAATATGTGCATCACTGGTTTAGAAAGAATACCCAATATGATGTAGATCAATGTTCCTCAACCTTTCAGTATTTGCGACCCCATTTTGAATCATAATTTTCATTGCCCTCCCCCTCTCATGCAATAACAATACATACAATAATAATCTATCTTTAGTATTTCGAAGCTAAAGCTACACTATGTCCTTAATTACTAACCTTACAAATTACCAAGAATAAGTAAATTCTTTCAGTGAATTAATCAATTTTTTTAATAATATTTTCTTTCCGATATGCTCACGTCCCCATGTAGTGTTATCACGCCCCCCTCCCCCCCAGGGGGTGCGCCCCACAGGTTGAGAATCGCTGATGTAGACTTAAAAGTTTATGCTTTTAATAACAAGAAATTAAGCAAAATTATTGCTTTTAATAATAAGATTATTAAATGGAAACTTTGAAAAACATGTTCATACGACAATCGTTTTTCTCTATTGTAGTTGAAATACAATATCTATTATAAAAGAAAAAATTAACAACAATGCATTTTTTTCTCAAAAAGTTTGTACAAAACGTAGATAGAGTATCACAGTACTATCAATGTAAGATGTTACATAATCATCAAATAGTGCAACATTTAATTACACCAATAGTGCAATATTTAATTATACCAATAATGCAACATTTAATTATATACAATTAAACTCCTCTAAGCGGTCATTCTTTCATACAACACCCTTCTCAATGTCCAATTTGTTTGGCTTGGAATTTTTAGCCCATAGGCATAATGTTAAAATAATCCCTACGAACGGCCACTCAGGACCCTGTGAGCGGCTGTAGTTTTTCATCTCTGTGATCTAGGACAGTGTTTTTCAACCTTTCAGTATTTGCGACCCAATTTTCAATCATAATTTTCCTTGCCTCCCCCCTCATGCAATAACAATATATACAATAATAATGTATTTTTGGTATTTTGACGTTAAAGCTACACTACGACCTTAATTACAAACCTTACAAATTACCAAGATAAGTAAATTCTTTCAGTGAATTAATCATTTTTTTTAAAAATAATATTTTCTTTCCGATATGCTCGCGCCCCCCACGTATTTTTATCACGCCCGCCCCACAGGTTGAGAATCGGTGACCTAGGACCTTTTATTTCGAAAAAAGTTATGGATGGAAGAATAAGAAAACATATACACTCAAACACAATACCAGAAATCAGATCTAAATGAATCATTCCTTTCCTTGTGCGGAGACAAAAGTGAACTTCGACCTCTACGGGGATGAGGCATTCCAGAGATTTTTTGTGCCTTCAAGCGTTGATTTGGACTCTGCTAGTAATTTTTTACTAATTCATCCACTTTCAGACCACAACAAAATTAAAAACTTCTGTTTACAGGGGATTTTACGCCCTTCAATCTCGTATGTAACATATATTTTGAAAATCAAATAGTTGTTGAGATAATCATGAAAATATTTGGGGGCATGATCCCCCCCTACTGTCGGGAACCTGTAGTATGCTCAATAGGAAGCCCCCTAGAGCATGTACAGCAGTTTTCAGAACTATATGATTTCATGTTTTTTCCACCCCAATTTTGGACTTACGTTGACTGGATTATTAGATGACAATTCCGTTTGTCATTTAATTTGATTCCAATTAATTTGAAATTCTGCTTTATTTGAGATTTCTCTTACACGATTCCGAGACATAACTGTGAGAAAGTGTTTCATTTCTAAATAATGTACCGTTAGAAAGCAATAAAATAACATTTTTACAACAAACGAAAAATCTCTGTTAGGAAAAATATTTTAAAGCAAATGAAATTAATTATAACAAAAAAATGCTTTAATGTTCTGAGAGATGCTGTTCGCTTCAATATTAAGCTTTTTACCCATATGAAAAGTGCGTATAAAGAGAATTCAGAAAAACAGGTGAGAAGAAAATGAAAAAGTGCTCTGACAAAAGATTTCATTCTTTGACTCTAGGCTCTGAGTCTGCAAGAAATAGGGTGTTACGTGAAATCTCCAGGCGGAATGCAAAATTGTCTCTTTAATCTTCTTTGCTGCAACAAGTAAATCAATTCTGACGTTTTTCTCTTCCATTCAATGCAAACCGTTCAGTGCGCTGCACCCATTATTTCATCTTCATCTTTGTCTTTCCGATTAAAGTTTCCTTCTTCATGAGCATATTTCGATGTGTCCGCTTGGACGGTATTTTTAGCTCCACAAAATATTATGTATTATAACAGCACTAAGGAAAAATACAGAGGAAAGAAAGTATATTAAACTATTCCAAACTTTGCTTTAAAATAACAGGCATTTTGTACAATACCTACTTTTCACACATTTTCAGTAACATAAGCATAATGCATGTTAATAATAATCTAATAAAGAAGAACAGTGCAGGATATTGAATGAATTTGATTTTTTTGAAACCCAACTTGCAACAGACTGCGATTCATTTTCTACCCTGTTAGAACCGATAACATTAAGGTATCGAAAAGTTACGGTAAAGCGATCTTGAGGGCATAATTTCTAAAATAAATTAGTTAAGTTCATGAAATTTGAGGCGCATGTTCTTTATATATCCGTTTGAGGGGTGCCACATTATTTTAGTATTATGTATTATTTATAGATAGAATAATCACAATTTTAATTACAATCATAGTAAAATAATAATCAAGAATTTTTTAATACATTTTTTTTCAAAAAAACTGAATTTTAGTAAGGGATATGTCCTCTTCCAGCGATAGTGCATGATTGGTATATACTATAAATCTTCCATCTGGAAGCCATCTCGTCTTCCATTACTAGAAATTATGTTGATCACTTAATTAAGAATGGAAGATCATCTGAGAAGCAACCTTGTTGCAACTCATTTCTCATCTTGGAAAAAGATTTTCAGGTGTAATTTCTCTGCCGAGGTAGTTTCAAAGGTTCTGATAAGCCTGAAGTCAGGCAAATGAGTTGGCCTCTCAATACATTCTTCGTCAGAAAGGAATTGGTCAACAATCCTACCTTGATGTGACAAAGCCTTATCAATCATTAAATTGCATCCATCACATGTAATACCAATGTTGCTATCCTCACATATAGGATAACATAGTGATCTAGAATTGGGTCTTGATATTTAACCGTTCAGAATACCTCCGCTGAACTATCAGAACGTATGTAATTCAGAGTAGAATCGCCCAAAGAGATTCGAACGAACATTAATAGTCCATCCTTATCATAAGCTGTTGTTTTCAACAATGTTCAATTTATAGTGACTGGTTAATTGTATTCTCCAGTCAGAAAAGATAAGAGAATAACTTTTAAAAGTGAATATCAATTGTCTGCAATAAGTACAAATTATTATTATTTTCTTGTCTAATCTGTGGGGGTTTTTTTGTCCCCATTTCTTTTGGAATTTTTCTGTGTCGGTATACAGGAACACTCATGTTGGGTCCTCTTGAACGCAAGATTTGCATGCGAAGATTTTTAAGGACAGTAAAAACCGAAATTCCTTGATTTGTCACAAAATTATATACATCGAGTTGGAGGACTTCGGAGTTTTCTGATTTTTCGCTCAGAAAGGGATCGGAGAAGATATACGGAAGGTGATGTAACAGTGAAGTTTGATACCATTGAATACCCCTTACCTTTGATTATTCAGACATCCTTCATTGAATATACAGGGTGTCCCCAAAAGGTAGAGCAAGCGTTTAATTCCTTAAATATTGGTTTTAGACACATACTTACAATTACAAAGTTTCATCAAATAAGGTAAGAATTTGTGTGAAAACAATTTGGCTTCAGCGGAGGTTGAAAATAAAAAGTTTAAAAAATTACATTTTATACGTGCCCCATAGAGCAAAAGTGCCAATGAATGATATGTTCCTCTTAAAGTCATCTATGCATAAACTAAGTTTCACAATTCTCTCTGCAAAACTTACAGAGATATGTTAATTTTTAAATTTCAAGGGGCTGCTCAAAAATTTAGATGGAGATGTTTATTGCAGAAATGCAAATTCATTCAACACAGAAAAACAGAGAAATGCAAATATTTGTCAAGTAGTATATCAGCCAATAATCACGGATTGAAAATAAATTGCCAATGACACATACTGTTACTCAGTTTCATTTGCAGATAGTTGCAACTATCGACTTGATAAAGAATGGAAGGACAACTTGCGAAAATGAAAATTAAAGGTATAACAGGAAAATAGCTTAATATTGTACCAGAATACTGAATTATTTCCTCTACGCGTTGTGTGTATTTTTAAGCTTTACATGAAAGCAGTGGCGACTCGTCCTTTAGATCTGCAGAGTTGCAGAACTCACTAAAATTATTTTAAAAATTCGTATTTTTGTTTTTATTCTTATTTGCTTACTTCTCCACTCTGAGACTTCGATTATTAACGAAAAAAGATAAAAAATAGAAAAGAAGACAGAAAATGAATGAAAAAGTAAGACAGACACAGGATTGATCTGCACACCAAATACTTTTAGAAAACACTAAAATTCGCTCATTGCGTACAACTAAGTGACATAATGGACAAAGACGAGTAGCTATTCTTTTTGTCTTAGAACCTAGCCGGAACTGGATTTTCGAATGATCCTGTTTTGCGCTAAGAAACAAATAATGTTCCTTCCCCCCTTTTCAATATCATCCATGGTTCGCCTTCTCATTCTTGATTTTTTTTTCATTGGCTGTTTTTATGTTTTACATTCATTTTCAAGTTGCCTCAGCGGGAACCTGGCTGGTTCCTACATATTCTATTTCTCCTATTAAAAGGGAACTCACCGAAAAAAAGGACTGTAATTATCTAAAATTCAATTCAGATAATTACAACTACAAGTTTGAACAATGTGAAGTAAAGCTATTTTTGAAAAATTGTATTTCAATTGTATTCTAGTAATATTTTAATAACTCTCCTTGTTTCTGGGACGATGAGCCTACTGATAAGTCACCGTGAATTATTTTTCAAGATTCACAAGAGGAACTATTTTTGCAAATACTCCGAATTAATGTAGTATTTGACTAGTTTTTGTTGTTATTACTAATCTCCATTCGAGTCTGACGGAGTCAGACCAGATCAAGGTATCCGTTGACTTTGATGAAATCAATGTCTAAAAAGGGAGAAGAATAAATTTCCTCCCAGTCAAGTCCTAGACAGTCCAAAATGTGTTTAGGTGATGCTTGATGTTTCTGGCATTTAGGGCAGAGAGGGTAGATCTTGTTGCCCTCATAATATGTAAGGCAATTCAGATGGCCGCTGGCAAATCGTGAAACACAGGTACTGGACTGCCTGTCGAATGGAAGGGATAGGGAAAGTCCAGGCTTTCTTCCTTTGTGGTGAGAGGGAGGCACCAGTCACTCCGCCTTGTTTTGGGCTTTTTTCCTTGAATAGTTCTAGGAAAGTAATCTCTGAAGGGGAGGGTAATGGGATGACTAGTTTCTAGATTTAACAAGAGTTAAGAAATACATTTTTATTTACTGATCCCCCTTTAAATAATTTTTTAAATATGTATATTATCCCTAAAATGTACTTCGAAAGATTGGATCAAACAGCAGTGAGAGGTATGGAAAAGTGATCTAAGTCAACAAATTTGTCTTCTAATAAATATGTAAGTTTTGCTGATGGAAGTATGCAACTTTGTATGTGAATAGATGAATGTAAAAAAAACCATTTTACTAATTGACGTTTTTGCTCTATGGGGACCGCATAAAAATTTAATTTTTGTAACTTTTTATTATCAATCCCCTTGGATATCAAAGTATTTTCATGCAAATACTTACCTTATTTGATGAAACTTTGTAATTGGAAGTATATGTCTAAAATCCACATTTAAGGAAATAAACGCTTTTTCCATCTTTTTGGGACACCCTGTATATGAGTCTATGCAGCCTGCCAAAGAAATCTCAGTATACTCTACACCATTTCTTCTCATTTGAAGAAAGAATTTTCAAATTTATAGAACGCACTCTAACACAATAACAAAATCTCTATAATCCTTTACCATTTCCGTTACGGTAAGTTAAATATGAGTATAAAATAATAAACATAGCATTCACCCTTCAAACGTATATATATAAATGTCTTTAAAAAAGGTATTTCTGCTAGCCGAAGATCATATTGCACGAAGTTAAATAGATAAAATCACCTATTGGCATATTAATTCAATTAATGGCTAACAGTATTGGCAGTTATAGGAATAGCGAATCATCAACTAAATTATCTTGAAAGTGGTTTATTGGATGACATTACACATCGACAACCAACTAATAATGTTATAACATATGCGCAACTATCAATGCCGCATTCAATGGCATGGTATAAATAGAAATCGTTCTCATTACAAAATACTCTATAATCAGCAGGTCACAACTAAAAAGTAAGATCTTAAATCTGTGCTAGTAATATCTTTCCTGAAAATAACTAGAAAAACATAAAAGAAACTCAAGCATGCGATTTTTTCCCTGTATTTCATGAAATCACGCGAATTTTAAACAAAAGAAAAAAATTCCACTTAGAGTGTTAGAATCAAATAAAGATGGAGATGAAAAGAATATATTCTCTAATTTAACAATAAATAAATAAATGAATGAATGAAGAAATATAAAATACGAAATAAAATATACTATACCACTAAAATATCTTTAAAAAAATTTTTCCTGGGAGTACAGGCAAGTAACTTTCTCATCTTAATTTAATTTCACTGAATTCTGAAAGCATTTAAGAAAAGAAAGTTATAAAAAAATATAACAAAACTTACGAAAAATGAGAAAAAAAGTTGACTATCAGAGTCGGTGTTATCAGTTAACAGAAAAAGTTAATTAGCTTTATTTTTGGATGCTTAAAGAAAGATTAAATTAGTAAATCAATATAAAACACTATGATAAGTCGTTTCAGTTAAAAATTTATGTCCAACACAAAGAGAAAAAAAAATGATTTTTACTTTTGAAATAATTTTCTAAAAGGATTCATCTTACTTTCTTTTTTAATACTTTTAATTTTTATACTTTTTGTACCTCTAGCTTATTTATGATTTTATACTTATATTTTGGGCATTAAATAACGTTGTGTAATTTTGAGTTTTTACACTCTATCTTTTCTATATGCATGGAATGCATTAAACTGTGCACAAAAGGTAGCACCCAACGAAGGAATTTTTAAGAAACATTAGCATTTTGAAGTGTTAGTTTTAAAAGAAACCAAACTAAATGCAATATTTTCAAACTTTTAAAATGAAGATAAGCTCATGCTGTTTATTAAATAAACAAAATTTCTAAGCCTAAAAGTGTTTTGCTGTTCATAATACTTTTTGTTCGAAGTTTTCGAATTGGGTTAAAGTCTACTTTAACTCAGGAGCCGAACGTTTAGCATTCTTCGTTTAAGCTTTTAAAATGCACATCCTTGCAGAATCAAGTCAGTATATTTCGATAAGTTTTATCCTGTTTACTTTCTCAAATACGATATACATATAAGTAAAGTATTTCATTTTCAAAAGCTTGATGATTTTGATAACAATGATGTTTAACACCTCCTTGAGTGTCCGAAAAAACTATTTTCTGAATCGTATGTGCATGTTCCTGTGAGGAAAAGCGATAATTTAGCGAGTATACGTTTCAAATTTCATCTATCTACTCTACTCAGGGCGATAACTCAACAATTAAGATTAGCGGTTCCCGTAGTCCACGATTAGTGTTTTATTTTTGAGTACCACCTACTGTTATATCCCCCTCCACCCCCCAAAAAAACCTCTCATCGCAAAGAAATTTCTATTGATACTTGTTAAGGACTTAGGATGATTATAGAGTCAACGACTCTAAATTACTTAATAACGTTTGTAGGATTTATTTTTGATTTCATATTTATTTTTATTGTTTATTATACTGTTCGCTCAACGCCAAAACAAATGTAAATAATATTAAAATAATTTCGCATTAACTAATGATGAAAGCCTATTCATTGTGATAATTAACTATTCAAGTGGAAGACAATTTGAATGCGATTCTCCAACTTGTTTCATGAAGTAATGCTTCATGAAGTAAAATTCAAACGAAGACATATATATATTCTCCTGTTTGGCGTTAGACTAAGCCTGCTGCAATATTTGGTCTTAATGTATGTATAAGATGGGAATACCTTTCCCAAAAAGCGTTTTCCGCGTTCCTATTAAAGGTATTAAATATTTTATTGCTTTGATCTTCCAACTGGTCGGCATATACAGGAGATACTTTTATTGCGCATGGTATTCCATACTTATATCGTTGTTTTATAAATTTAAGTGGAATTTTTATTTATATTATCTTTGTTTAGTATGAAGCTAATAAATACCGATCTCATAAATAAAAGTTGCATTTATTTTTGTAAAACAATACGATATAAATATGTAATACGGTGCCATATATAGATATCTCCTGTATACGTGAACATTGAGTTCCTAGTACCCTTCTTATAGATAACCCTAAACAAAATAACTAGGATATAAAGAATTGTGGCTTTTACGAAAGTATTGATGACTCATACATGATCGCACAATTTGATTGGTGGTGGGCGGGAATGGTGAAAACTAGTTATCAATCAATTACTAGATCTTAAGACATCTCTCCTTTATTTTCCAGATAGCAATTTTAGTTTGCAGCAAAGTTGCAGCAATCTTGCTCTGCAAATCTGCAATAAATTTGACATGGGCAGAGTGCAAGCTTGAAACAAGTTAACCACGAGCACCACGAGTCAAACTTTTCGCAAGCTAGCCGCGTCAGACTCAATGAAAACTATAGCAAAAACAGCCTACGAATACAACCGCGGACTCGAACCCCCGACATGTCGCTTCCTTAACCTGTCGTCCTAACCACTCAGCCAGCTAGACGCTGAGAGGAGACGGTAGATTTCGTTAATAGATTGTGCATACGATTATTTATTTTAAACTGTTTTCTTGATTTCATTAATTTTTTAAATTTTTAGTTTAGAATATGATTTGAAGACAAAGAGAGAGCGATTTTCGCAGCAATCTACGTTCTACGTTTTGCTAGTAGAATAAATTGTGAAATTAGGGTTCAAAAGTAGTTACGCTTAAAATGGGACAAAATGTAAGTTATTATTTTTCAACAAACATTGACTGTTTTTAGGTATAATTTTGTTTATGAGCGTTAAAATTTCAACATTAAGAAAAAGGCGATACAATTTTCTTTAAAGTGCGAGTTATATATTTAGTAAAAAGAGAAGCATACTTTTTTCCAATTACAAAGTTTCATCAAATAAAGTAAGAATTTGTGTGAAAACACTTTGGCTTCTGTGGAGGTTGAAAATAAAAAGTTTAAAAAATTACATTTTATACGTGCCCCATAAAGCTAAAGTGTCAATGAGTGATATACTCCTCTTATACTCATCTATGCATAAACTAAGTTTCACAATTCTGTCTGCGAAACTTACAGAGATATGTTAATTTTTAAATTTCAAGGGGCTGCTCAAAAGTTTATATGAAGATGTTTATTGCAGAAATTCAAATTTATTCAACACAGAAAAACAGCGAAATGCAAATATTTGTCAAGTGGTATATCATCCAATGATCACGGATTGAAAATAAATTGCCAATGACACATACTGTTACTCAGTTTCATTTGAAGATAGTTGCAACCATCGACTTGATAAAGAATGGAAGGAAGGACAACTTGCGAAAATGAAAATTAAAGGTATAACAGGAAAATAGCTTAATATTGTACCAGAATACTGAATTGTTTCCTCTTTGCGTTGTGCGTATTATTAAGCTTTACCTAAAAGCAGTGGCGACTCGTCCTTTAGTTCTGCAGAGTTGCAGAACTCACTAAAATTATTTTAAAAATTCGTATTTTTGTTTTTATTCTTATTTGCTTACTTCTCCACTCTGAGACTTCGATTATTAACGAAAAAAGATAAAACGAGAAAAGAGGATAGAAAATGAATGAAAAAGTAAGACAGACACAGGATTGAGCTGCACACCAAATACTTTTAGAAAACACTAAAATTCGCTCATTGCGTACAACTAAGTGACATAATGGACAAAGGCGAGTAGCTATTCTTTCTATCTTAGAACCTAGCCGGAACTGGATTTTCGGATGATCCTGTTTTGCGCTAAGGAACAAATAATGTTCCTACCCCCTTTTCAATATCATCCATGGTTCGCCTTCGCGTTCTTGATTTTTTTTCATTGGCTGTTTTTATGTTTTAGATGCACTTTCATATTGCCTCAACGGGAACTTGGCTGGTCCCTACATATTCGATTTCTCTTATTAAAACGGAACTCACCGAAAAAAGGGACTTTGATTTTCTAAAATTCAATTCAGATAATTACAATTACAAGTTTGAACAATGTGAAGGCAAAGCTATTTTTGAAAAATTGTATTTCAATTGTATTCTAGTAATATTTTAATAACACTTGTTTCTGGGACGTTGATTGTTTCTGGGACGATGAGCCTCACTGCTCATAAGTCACCTTGCAAAGTCAAGTGCAAACTATAGCAAAAACAGAGTTCGAATACAACCTCGGACTCGAATCGCCGACATCTCGCTTCCTAAACCTGTCGTCCTAACCACTCAGAAAGCCAGCTCTGAGAGGAGAAGATAGATTGCGCTAATAGATCGTGAATACAATTATTTATTTTAAACTGTTTTCTTGATTTCATTAATTTTTTAAATTTTGAGTTGAGAAAATGATTTGAAGTCAAAGAGCGAACGATTTTCGCTAATAACTACGTTTTGCTAGTAGAATAAATTATGAAATTAGGATTCAAAAGTAATTACTTTTAAAATGGGACAAAATGTAAGTTATTATTTTTCAACAAACATGGACTGTTTTTTAGGTTTAATTTTGCTTATGAACGTTAAAATATCAACATTAAGAAAAAGGCGACATAGTTTTCCTTAAAGTGCGAGTTCCATATTTTGTAAAAAGATGGAAAATTTTTCAAAAATTTCTTTATAAAAAAGTTAGTTTTTTTACAAATTATCATTGATTTATTGAATTAATAAAAAGAAGGACGGTCTAGGAGGTGTATATATTAAAAATCGCATGTTTTTTAAAACAGGGACAAAGAGCAAAACCCGATATATAAAACTGTATCATGGTCGTGGTGTGTAAGTGTGACGTATCAACTTTGGAGCAAACTTGTTTTGCAATTGTGGTGTGAAGTTTGTCATAACAACTTCACAGCAAACTTGTTTTCCAAGTGGGTTGGTTGATTATGCTTTGTTACTTTGCAGGAAGTTTGCTGCAAAGCTGCCGCATCAAGTTTGTCATGACAAGCTAATATCAAGAAAAATCAAATTTGCTGCAAGTGTACATGCTATCTAGGTTTATTTCGTGAGAATACTTTCGGACTAACCCAAGTTCCACTTTTCCACTTTTTATACGAACTTGGGGAAACAATATTCTGTAACATTTTTTCCCCTTTTTAATCACTTACGTTTTATGTTTTCCACTATTCCCAACATAACAGAACAAGTGTAAAAATGGGTTATGCATATATATATATATATATATATATATATATATATATATAATACTATGTTATTGAAAGGTAAACTATGTTATAGATATATTGTAATAGATAACCGCCATTTTGAAATATAAACTTTCTTTCATAAAAAATAAAACTAACATTTTCAACTACTTATTGCAATTATATACTTTTTCGAACTGCTATCATATTCTAATTTATTCATCCTAAGAACAATACGTAGGACTATTTTTGTAAGAAATTTCATTTAGTTTAAATTTAAAATTAAGTTTTTTTCTCTAGGATCCATAGTTGTAAAGAAAAACCGAGAAATCACCCCTTTCAACCCCTCTGTACCCCCTGAGCACCCTCCACCAGCGGGAACTTTCAGTATGTCGTTTAGGGCACTCTCCCCAACAACTGTATCGAATTCCGAATTTCAAAACTGCACATTTTTTTTTAAATTTACAATTCGTTGACTGGACTACGAGTAGAAGGAAACTTGTGAAGGGGAACGGATGTGAGGGGAGGAAGGGAGCTTAATTGTTCATCAAATGGGTTTGCAATCCCCAACCCGCTCCGAAAAATGCAATACTACCCTTGTATAATTATTATATAGGCATGAGGTTATTA
>BGPR01035626.1:1409-15877 GCA_013235015.1 Araneus ventricosus | reverse complement strand
TCAAAGAATGTACTAGCTTCTCAGAAAGCAATAAAATACATAGGGTAGTAAATTGAATATGTTGTACAAGATAAAACAATCATAACAAGAGAATACTGCTAATTTATTTATTAGTTAAAAGTTATATACAGAAAAAGATAACTTATGTCTCAAATATAAATCACAATATCTATAAGAAAAACTGCTTTAAGTAACATTTTAATTCAAAATCAGTATTACATGTACAATTAATATTTTCCAGCATCATACCTTCCTTAAAAATAATATCACAACTTTCACACGGAATCGCATTAAAATCTGACGGTACGTTCAGTTTAATAACACGTTTTTAAAATCATTGACAACCACATTTTTAATCCCAAATATCGATTAATAAATCTGTGATATGAGACTTTTAGCTGCAAAGGAACAAAAATAATAAGTTAAACGTGCGTTAACGTTTAACGTTAAACGTTTAACTACACAGCGCGTGCATGAATCTTGTTGTTGATATGTCAAGTGGGCTGAAAAATCTCCGTTTTTCCCCAGACGCTAGAAAATCCCTATTTTATTCCCTATCTGCAAAATTTTCTTCCCACTCCAATGAAATACGAGTGAGTGACGTGCCTTTATTTTTCGATTAAAATGGGAGGAAAAAAGACCAGTCTTGGGCCAAATGGAATGGAATGGACGTCAGATGAATTGCCGCCTTTAGATGACATGCGCAGCTTCGGCCATTTTGAGTAGACACGTGACCGTGAATTGACTCCATTGCGTATGCTTCCAGAACATTAACCTCGACAGAGCGGAATTATTTTCAATTAGATAACGAAGCCCTTAGCTGTTAGCTAACACCTACTTAGGTGTTAAAAAATTTCATGACTTCTTGTACGGGCATACATTTACTCTAATTACAGATCATCAACCGCTCCTTGGACTTTTCAACAAAATGAAACTTACTCCTGATATACTTTCTCCGCGCATGTTGCATTAGTCTCAGATGCTGAATGCTTATGATTTTACTATTATTCACCGTCTTGGAAAAAAGATACAAAATACTGATGCTCTGAGTCGTCTTCCTCTAGAGACTCCAGAAACAGATATCCCGTCACCTCCTGAAGTGTTATTTCTCGAAGAATTGCATAATCCACCAGTAAAAGCAGATGAAATTTTTTAAGAAACCCCGTGCTATCTTGAGTATTGAATTGGATTCTAAAAGGATGGCCTGACAGTGCAAAAGAATGTAGAATTTTCTACCTTAAACGTCACGAACTTTCTGTTCATAAAAATTGTTTGTTATGGGGAAACAGAGTAATCATACCAGAAGTACTTCGCAGAAGAGTTTTAAATGAACTCCATATTTCTCATCCAGGAATTGAAAAAATGAAATCACTTGCTCGATGTTACGTTTGGTGACCAAAGATTGAAGAAGATATCGAAAACCATGTTGGTCTCTGTGAACCATGTCAACAAACTAGACATGCTCCACCACGTTCTCCTGTTCATCCGTGGGAGGTTACTACAAATCTATGGTCAAGGGTATATATTGATTTTGATGGTCCCTTTCAAAGCCAAATGTTTTTCTTGCTTGTAGACTCATTTTCAAAATGGTTGGAAGTTAAACGTTTGAGTTCAGCTACTTCTAGTGCTACTATAAAAGTCATGAGAGAAATTTTTGCAACTCATGGTATACCAGATTCAGTGGCATCCGATAATGGTAGCCAGTATACATCCGAAGAATTTCAGAACTTCCTTTCAAAAAATGGAATTCGGCATATTCTTGTGGCGCCATATCATCCATCAAGCAATGGGCAGGCGGAAAGGGTTGACCAGACAACTAAGGATACACTAAAGAGAATAATTTCAGGTGACTGGAATCAGCGACTTACGAGTTTTCTGCTTACCCAACATACTACACCATCTGCAACAGGTTTTAGCCCAGCCGAACTTCTAATGAAAAGAAGACTCGGAACAGTTCTAGACCTTTTACATCCCGATTTGGTTGAAGATCGGAAAAGAAAAAAATGACGAGTTGCTGGACCAGCGTTTATCAAAGGGCCAGTTTCTTTTCATCTTTTTCACCGAATGGTGCAGTTTCCATCAAAATCATTCTTCAGGTCCGACTTGGATTCCAGGGACAGTTATTGAAAAAACAGGTCTACTTTCCTACAAAAATGTAACTCCGGATGGTAAATCGATCCGCTGTCACATTGACCAGATGAGAAACCGAAAAACTCCATTGGTAAGTCTCCAATCTTCCCCAGAAACTCAAGAGAATTCAACTACTCCTGTATCCTCTTCAGCGATACCGTCCAGCTCAAACACTCCAATTCAGCGAAGTTATCCTCCAGATGAAATCGAAACTCCTAAGAAGGCTCCTGATGAATCCCATCAAAGCCGGCCTCGGCGAACCATAAATCGTCCGTCCCATTTAAAGGACTACGTTATGTAGGGGTGGGGGAGTGTTGTAGAATTGAAGAGAAACGGTTCACAACTTTAACTGTGTATTTAACTGTCATCTCTGTAACTGTATGTTTAACTGTTTTGCAATTTCAGTTCCGTTTGTATTCGTGCTGTTGTGTGTTGCGTCATTAAGAAGTATTTTACAAATACTGATGATCGTTCTTGGAATTTTATAACTAGCATGTTCACAAATGCAACAGCTATATTTCTTTTCCTGGGCATCTTCAAACTTCTCCTTTCTTTGTTAAACCAAAACCAGACATCGCCAAGGATACTTTTCCTCTGCTTCAACTTCGTCCTGAGGAATAACATCAAATTCTCCAAACGTTCCTTTGCATCATTTGCAGAACTGGAAGCAGTGACTCTATTCCAAGCTTTTAGAAATTCCTCGTCAAAACATGATTACAGAATAGAGAATAGATGCGCATTTATCTGCTGTAACTCCCAGAGTTTCAAGAGCTCTCGATAAGATTCAAGTTTATCGTAAAGGAATGTCGGCGATAATCTTTGATTAGACTGTACAAAAAATTATTATTTTCAATAACTCTGACATAAATCCTCCACCAAACGGCTCCCTTCCAAAACGAGCCTAAACTGTCAATCAACAGCTTTACAGTACTCTTCTCCTGTTGGAGGGAAAGTTTCAATTACTCTCTTGCCTTGAACAGACGACAATGGTTTGCACCAAATATTGGAATTTGTTTTCAGGAGCAATATCATAATCTTGTCAATATGATAGAACTGGCTCCAAAAAAGGTAACCAGCTTAAATCATCGCCAAACTGCCGGAAATGTAGATTAGGCAGAATGAATTTTGAATATTGCTATATATATAATAAATTAACACTTTCCTAATTTAAAAAACGCTACTCAAAATTTAATTCTAAATATTTCACTTGAGCTCTAACACACAATTAACTGTCACTTTAACTGGATTAAATCAAGTTTAAACTGCTCTATCGATCGGGAATCCCCTTTTACAATACTATTTAATCTCGCTGCGATGGTGCAACTTCCTCTTTTAAAATCATGCAACCAGACACCTGTTTCACAGCGGCTTGTTTCTTTTGTCGCCGGTGACTGCGCTTATGTCTATATTTTAAATCGTGGCTTGATATTCAGAAATATTTTAAAACCAGCTGCAATTCTATGGAAGTAAAATTTAATTAAATAAAACTGATTTGGACTGCCTGTTTACTAAGATGTCTACTCTACATTGCACATGATGAAATATCATTATATATATACAATGATAAACAACAAATCAAGACAAAGACACCTCTATACAAAAAGAGCAATAACCAATCAAGATAATAAGCATACGCTCGTCTGGGGTTTCCCTGCTGATGACGCGTCCTGACGTTAGCGTTCTGTCTCTGTTTTGATATTTTGGTCTTTCCTTTTTTGGATATGGTTTTAATGTTTTCTTTGTTTATATATATATATATATATATATATATATATATATATATATATATATATATATATATATGTGTGTGTGTGTGTGTGTGTGTGTGTGTAATAATCCTACCTTAATTTTATTTCAAATTCTTAATATTATATATTTTAAAAGTTTTATGTATTCCAAAATCACTTTCAAACTCCAGCTGTTCCTTTTCCGCTCTGGAAAAAAATCGCCTGTTTTGGCATAATATTTATTACTAAAGAATATTTTAATCGTTTCACGCGCAATAATAACTCTCGAATCAGTAATTTATTGTCGTCATGCATCTTCTCCCAAACACTTACGTAATATATTAAAAAATAGCTATTATTCTTCACTTTGATCCCATGTCTATCTTGTTAAATCCTACCCGAGAAAAAAGCAGGATCTTCTGATCCTTTGGCTTTATCCTAAATGGAGATGTACGTATATTCTGTCACCTGATAATAAAATGAAATTTAGAATTCAGCTCGGTTCATTTAATCATTTAACGACTGGTTAACAACGAATACATTCTACTGGTAGGATGGTCTGCACGGAGAAAAAAAAAATTCTTAAGAAAAAAATTTAAAAATGTAAGAATTAAAACGAAACAATGCAATGGAGAGTGATGCAATAACAAAAATGGCTAACCAAAATAGCTTCAAATTTATCGAACTTCTAATAGTGCCTCCCTCCTGAAAATCAACACCAGACTTGCACTTTTCCCGATGTCTCGTACCTGATATCCTGAAATCCAGCTGCCAGCAAGGAAATTCTTGATGCAGCATCAACTCCACATCTACAATGGTTTTCAAAAAAGTGTCAACGAAAAAAGGTGGTCCTCACTATTGTGTTTATTATCTGCTTCTAAGAAAATGTAATTTAATTTCATTCAGAGTTTTAAAGGAACATCCATATTGTGCTTCCAAAGTATTTCTGATTTACGCTTCTGCTCTTGGTTTTCATCAAGAAAGAAGAAAATATAATGTTTTTTAGCCATTATCCGGCTAGCTCCACAGGAAGTGAAAATGACGATAAAATGTAACGTTGTGCAAAGAATTTCAAATGAAATTTATTTGTTCACACATCTTCCACATAGAATTATTCTGGGATAACTAATATTACATTACATATATACAACTCGCTAAGCATATGAGATTTGTTCAAAGAGAGGAAACTAGCCAGCCTTCTCGCACCAAGGCTCCAAGTCACACATTCTCTCGTTCTTTCTACGGAAAGTCAAAGGTCTTTGCAGCGCCATCCACCGGCAGAGGGTTATAAAATGTCATTGTCACAATGTACTAATTTCGCCATCACTTTCAGTTTCCCTGTTTTATTGGTTTCAAAACTGCATCTTGATTCAAATAAAATCTACAAACCTGTTCTAAAATTCCTGGACGTGGTGCACAAAAAATATAACTTTTATCGATAATTGTTTAAATTCTTCACTTTTGATTATTAATTAATTTTTAAAAGTTTTATTTGAAAAAAAAATATTTAGTGTTGTTCTGTATTGGATATATATTTTGTGTTTGAAATTGATATGAAATTGCATTTGAAAAGATTTAAAGTGTTTGTGATTTGAAACTATGTTGCAGTGTCCATATTAAATTTTTTGAAATTTAGTTAGTATTCATGTTGAATATAAGATATTTAAAGAAATATTAATTTTAAAAAAGTTTGGTTTTATTATGTTTTCAATCATATGTTTTCATTTTGATATAATAATTTTTGACATTAATTTAAAAGTGAAATTGTTCTTGTTTCTGGTTTTGAAAATATATTTTGCTGATATGGACGCCAATAAATGTGGAGGTATAAAACGTTTTATTAACAATAAGAAATATTCACTTAAAATTTGAGTATTACTTAAAGTTTAAGTTAAATTTGATTTATTCATAGGATTTGATTTATTTATGTCTAGTTTGTTTTTTTGTGTATCTCTGCCTTTGAAATGAACTCATACTAATCTGAAAAAAACAGTCATTTTTCGATTATGGCTATAATAGGAAATGTAACTTAAAAAAAATGGCCATAAATGTTTATAAAGTAAACTTGCTTTAAAAATACTGAAAATTTTATAATTCAAATCAATTTTAATTACCTCATAAATTAATTTGTTTAAAATTAGTTTTAAATGTGTTGTTTGAGCATACAATTTATATTACAGACTTAAAGAAAAGTAAATAAAACGGATTTAACTATACTCAGAAAAAATAAATAATGAACAAAAGAAAAATAATAATTATAACGCCAACACCCTCCATCTCTGGAGGCCTCAAAATCAGTTTTGTAATTTTTCGACTGCTATAACAGATTGAGTAGTTAGGTTAAAAAATAAATAGGAAAAATAATTTTCTCGGGAGATTTGATGGATTAGCACAGAGTTTGACCATCAAAACCAAAATGCTCATCTCTGCAGGCTATAATGTCCCATCTTATCATTCTTCCTAAACAGAAAATTCTTCACTATATAAAATAAATTGCTTATAATTTTTAATTGTCATACTCACCATCAATGACACTTACGAACATAGCCCCTGATTTGAAAAGGAAAAGAAAAAAATTGAAACAATTTATATTTTTAGAATTATATATCAATGTTTTTTATTTGTTCATATTTAGAGTTTTTACAGGTACAATAATCTTCAAGAATTTTACAGGAAGTACAAGAGTTTACATTTGTTCATAGTAATGTTGTTATGAAGTACATTTTGCAAAATTATTTTCATGTTTATGATAAAGTGAAGGAAAATTTTATAAGAATTTGCTCTTAAATTCAAAAAGAAAACTTAGGTAATATCCTTAGTTACCAAAAGTATTTTGTATTAAAAGTAATTTTATAAATGATAATACTTTAAATTAACAAAATTATCAGATAGCATAACATATTTTCCGACAGCAAATAATATAATGCTGAAATATATTTAAATCATTCTTACTAAAATGTTTATAAAACCACTGAATTATGAATTAAGTTTCGTATTTGATTCAATTTTTATTTTTACAGTAAATTTTGCATAGTTTGTTGTTCAGTCTTTGATGATGATGATGGATTCAGATAAAACTTGCATAACTGATTGTAGATTTATCTGAAATTACACATTAAACATTTAACTATATGTAAACCATATACTGTCTATCACTATCAATTTTCAAACTTTTCGCTTTAAATAAAAACAGGGTAAAAAATTATGCTTTGCCATATAAATGATAAGAAAACAAAAAAAATTATCAAATCTGCTAACCATCAAATAGTGTATCAACAGTTAATAGAAATAATCCAGGCAAAACAAAGTAAAGTAAGTAAGAAATGAGATAATCCAGAAAAGAAAATCATCGATTAAAAATTTAATTGAAATTAGTCAAAAAAAAAATTAAAAACTCAAAAATAAATAAACTTAAAAAAAGATCCATGTCGTGACATGGCGGAAGATGTTAACGAGAGACCATATAGTAAAAAAAGCGGTGCGAATTAGCGCTTAGATGACATGCGCAGCTGGCCATTTTGTACCTGTCGTGGTCGTGGAATTGACCTGCACTGTATGATAAGATGGGATTTAATTTATCAGGATTCCCTCATTCTAAGCATCTCCTGACCCAGAAGATTTTATGACGAAAGTCTTAATTTCTGAGGCAGTGGCGGATTTTGAAAATAAGAGTCTGAGGCGCAAAATTATTTTGAGGCCCCTCCATGTAAAAAAAATCCTATTGGAGATAAATGTGTAACGTAAAAATAACTTACTCATGCTTTTAATTTAGGTCTATAATTATCTTCGTTATCCAACTTGAAGCTAATTCTTTCTTGTTTATCTGATTAACATTTATTCCTCATTTTACAAAGAAGAATAGACTTACTCTTGGCAAGTATATGCTATGTCATTTTCCATAACGTTATATGTAGGCTGTCATAATCTCCAGCAGGTATTATTAACTGCTTAACTTACCAGCCCAAGAATACTTGCATCGAATTATCGCATTTTTGGTCTTAAAACTAAAATTTAATCATTAATTATCTTTATAATTTTACACAAAATTACATAAAATCCATAAACATTCCCAAGTATTATATGCTTGAGGATGAATAAAAACGACAACCGCTTCCCAAACAGAAGGGGAGCATCTTATTAGATATAAAAGAAAAATTATTGCTATGGTTCATACGGGACGTTTAAGTGCTAAATAAATAAAAACATGAAAAAGTGAGTAGGTAATGGTTTGCTTCATCAGTGCCAAGCTCAATAAATCTAATAAAAAATAAACATGTGAATAATTAAAAAAGATGCAAGACAACCTTTTAGCCCAGTCATATTTTAAAGTTGATTTTTCTTCTTAATTATACCATTTTTTCTTCTTTCCTCACATAATTATAAATTGACACAAATCATTTTAAAATAAATGACAAATCAAAAATTGTTTCATCTGTCTCCGCTGACAACTAGTTTCTTTCTGTCCGACCACTGAGTTGACATTAGGGAAAATATTCTCTCCACATTTGCATTGTGGGCTGAAATGGCAAATACTATTCGCATAGCTTTACACGATTCTCATCAATATACTTTGTATCTGCAAAAACTTCACAGCCATTTCCTCTTGCATAATCAATTCCCCATAAGCTCACAGTTTTGCTGTTAATATTTTTCTCTAAATAATCTTTAGATATACAAACTGGTTGAAGAGAATCTCAGTGATTCCAATATGATGTTTCTAACCTATAAATGTGCTATAGTAGGTTCTATTCGGCAGAGTTTAGGAGAAAAACGGGACAGTAATATGTGACTGATTAGTGAAATACGGTTACAGTTTCGTTGTATATACGGCATGGCAACCTAATTTTATGTATACATATAAAATAGATAAAGCAAATTAAAATAACTTTGCATCCCTTTATCTTTTGATTTTACCTGCTATTAGATGTTTTCGTTCGAAAATATAAAATATTTAAGTAGTAGTGATTTTACTCTGGTTTTTTGCGTCTATCTAGATGAATTACACACAGTGTCCAGACACCCAAATTTTATATTAAATAGGAAACAACATTTCAAAATTGTTTTAATAAATATGTTTTTCTTTTCTTACGTTTAATAAAGGAATCTTTATTCAGTCCGAGAAATGAGCTCATAAATCACCAACTTATTTATGTGAAGGCAATGAATTTTACCGAACTGACAGCCATTTGCTTCTTCTAAATTTCGAGCTCGAATGAACATTGTCAACTCTTTTGTCCTAAAGGACAGAATGGTGTAATCTAATAACTACAAGCAAAAAAGAGGGAAGGTTAAAAATAATCGCCCCGACTTTTTTTTAAAACAGCACTTGAGATGAGATAATTTTTCAAAAAAATATGTTATCTGGTTTTAGCTCTGCAAAAGTAAATCATTAAAATCAAGTTTAATGATCTTTTTTTTTCTAAAAAGTTATCTTGTTAAAAATGAAAATGTGAATCGTAAAATGAAGCAATGACTTGTAAAATATAATATAACTAATTAAAAGTAGAGATGGCGTACGATAGAATAATGTGAACACTTTTAAATTTGCACATTTTTTCAAATATCTCTCCTGAGTGTTAAAAGGAAGGATCCTGTTTCGGACCATGAGAAGAGGCTTCAACTACAGTTTACAGGGAGTATTTGAGACGAGCTCTAGATTAGTTGGGACGTCACTTTTTTTCCGCACGTTAACAAATCGGCGGACATCTCACAACCCAAACAGGGGTGCCTGTGAATAGTCTGGTCAAGCAATGCATTTAGGGGACTGACCAGAAATTGATAAAAGAAATGGTCTAGACTCGCCCCATTTGAGTTGCAACTTTCACTAAAACGGTTTCGCTTGATAAGCGCAACACTTACATGCATTATTGTAAAAAAGCACCAATATTCAGGAAGTTATAAACCTGTAACGTAAGTTTGCAAGTTTGATTTGATCTGTCATGGCAAAATTTGACGCGTCAATCCTGAATCGAACTTGTAAAGTCTGATGACAAATAGCGCCACCCCTTGTAAATCAAACTTGCTGCAATTTTGCAAAACAAGCCCTGCAAAGATAAAGTACAATAAAGAGATAATTATCTTTGTTTTAAAAAAAGCATCCGATTTTAATAGCATCTCCTAGACCGTAATCTTTTTTATTAATTCAATAAATCAATAATAATGTGTAAAAAATAACTTTTATAAAAAAATCTTTGAAACATTTTCCATCTTATCAAATATATTACCTCACCTTTAAAGAAAACTATATCGTCTTTTCTTAATGTTGAAATTTTAACGTTTATAACAAAATTAAATCTAAAAACAGTCAGTGTTTGTTGAACAATACACCAGGACATTTGTCCCATTTTAAAGTAATTACTTTCTTTGAACCTAATTTCAATTTATTATACTAGCAAAACGTAGTTAATAGCGAAAATCGCCTCTTTGACTTCCAAATCATTCTCAACCCAAATTAATAATATCCAGAAATAGTTAAAAATAAATCGTATACGAATCGAATCGAACGATGTATTAGCGAAATCTATCTTCTTCCCTCTCAGAGTTCAACTGGCTCAATGGTTAGCGTACCTGGTTTTTTGCTATAATTTGCATGGTTTGCACGGCAGGGAAAGCTTGCTGCAAGCTCGTTTCATGGTGTTCTGAGCTGTTAACTAGGCTGCAAGCTTACCGCAAGCTTGAACTCTTGTCATGATTAAATTTGTGGCAAACTTGCACCTTGTCATAAACAGGCAAGCTTGCTGCAAACTAAAAAAATTGCTAATTGGGAAAGGTTTTCTTAAAAAAATCTTCCTTGCACAACTTTTGCTTATAACATAGAGTTTTAGCAAAATTTATATGAAAACTTCTAGAATTCATGACATGTTAGCGAAGCATTGTAATAAAGAAGTAAATACTTGAATATTTGAGGAATTATAAGTTTTGCAATAATTTTTTTTCTGCGCATCTGCGAAACAGCCTATTTTCATACTAAAGCCAAATATATAGGTAGCCATATAAAAAAATTCCAGTTGAATACCGTTAACTAAGAAGACATCTGCATTGCAACGATATGAATTTTAGTTGCACTCTAAGAGAAGCCAAATGATGAGGGTTTTTCTACAATGAATATATATTTTAAATTTGAATCTTGAAATAAAAAATTGAAAATAAAAAATGCAAAATCTTAATTTAGTAAGTAATTTTTTAAAACGTAGTAAAAAAAATGACTATTTTGAAGCCAGAACTGTTGAGTCAGACAAATCGTGAAACAAACTGGACCACTGAATCTGCAAGGAATTTTATGAAAAAAAAATCCTTGAGAATGACGTCTTGAAATTTAAGCGATACTTGATTTTAATTCTAAATTGAGTACTCGGTTCTTAAATTTAAATGAAAAGCACTAAATTAAATTACCTTTGATAATAATGCAAGAAAAAAGTATTACGGTGCGTCTAGCCCCACAACTTGCGGAGACCCCTAAGGTTAGTTACCAACTCTTGCCCTGCGCAGTTCTTACACCTATAAATCAATTTACAGACCATCGCGTCTTGGGTACAAAGGACGTATCATCAAAGGAGTGCCATCTTCTGCATATCTCGTTTTCTATAGAGCATGTTGGTTTCTACTTATTTAAACATGAAAGAAGCAAATACGAACTTGTTTAATATATCAAAATAATAAAATACCCATTTAAACGTTTTATTTCTTCTTTTCTAGAAGAATCGAGTATTTGCAACGGAAAAATCAACAAATTCTAAAACTACATTTTTCTACTGTTGCCACAAAAATAATACGTGATGAACAAAATTAAATATGATAATAAATAAATGCTTTAAATAAAAAAAAGAAAGCGATATTTACAAACAAATATTAAATGCTGCGTGAGTCATTCAGCCATTGGTTGAAGCACATTCCCTGTGTGACCAGCAGGTTAATTTATCAATAATGATACAATATCACACTAGGATTTCCGCGCAAAGTTTCTGTTTGACTGTTTCATTCACTCATTAATTTTTTAAAGCAAAGAGGGAGAAACTTTTCAGAGAGGAGAGGATTATACTATAAAACAATGGAAATGTTGTAAATTTACTACCGACTTAGTAGAGTGATGTGTCCGTATAGGATTTTGAGGCCTCCTAGAATGAGGCACGAGGCGGCCACCTTCTGACACTCTGTGCGGAACTGCCACTGATGGGGAATTGCCTTCGACCCTCAAGCGCTGCCTCTGCTAAAAAAACAGATATACAGATTCAATAATAAATCTACGGAAATCTCCGGATCAGTTGTTTTAGGTACCTTTCGTGACCATGACGACACGTGCATAATGTCCATCTTACAAAGGCCCTCTGAGAAAGACAGAATATATGATATCACTGATCACTTTGCCAACCATGAAAAGATATTGAAATTCCTTTAAAAATCTAACACTATTTTGACTTTCGATAATATTTCGATCTTACCATGTTTTATTTTCGAGAGATAATATTTTTTCCCAACATGTTTTAAATTGACCTCCGGTCAATCAAATCATCTATTTTTTTTATTTCAAAATGCTTTTTCATGGATGTAGTGTGACCAAACGTGAACTACTTATATAATAATAATATATGTTCACAAACTCTTAAATTTTCAAATGCAGTTCTAAATTTTGTTTAAATGAAATAATAGCAGAAACAGAACAGTTTTGCAGTTTTCTTGAATATTAAAAAAGTAAGAGACTGTATCTGGTGGAAATTTCTAGTTTCTATTTCGTTCATAGTGTTTACAGGATTTGTGTGTTAAAGAGTCAGTAAGTAAACAATCGAATTGCAATTGAATGTAGTTGTGTATACCACGGATTTAAAGCCAAAGTTTTACAGTGATATAGTATCGACCTACTTTTTAATTTTGATTTAAAATTTTGAAAAGGTATGCAAATCTTTTAATAAGTCGTGTTTTTAAAATCCTCCCTCATTTATAAGAATTTATTGAATAATACTTGTAGTGACGCATCAAAGGCGGCATTACCTGATAACGTAATCATATTGCTTCAATTTCCAGTTCATGTTATCCATTAATGGGGTAGTGTGGCTTATTCTTGATTTTCATAAACTGCATTAGTATTCAGAATCTGGTAAATTTACCATTATTTAAAGTTTTCAAAAAAAAGATTTGAGTAAGTTTTGCATCTTAGGTTTGTGTTTTTTTTAATATTTTACATGTACGTAATTTTGTATGCCTATGCTTTAAGCTTGAGTAATTAATATCCCTCATATGAAATTCAGGTTAATTTTTTTATGGCAAATAGAAATTCAGGGTTAATTTTATGGTACGAATTGAAGACATCACTAATTGTGTTTTCAATTTTTTAATATTTCAAATTTATTCTTCAATCATTATAGTACATAGCTTAAACTGTTCATACTAATTTATTTTCAATAGCACTTATATAAATATTTACTATTTTGAGAAAATGGTATTATATGAATAATTTCACAAATTTTAAAATGTACTGATTACCGCCATTTCTATTAAGTGCACGCAACCAACTACTATAATGACGTCCTTTCTTGGTTTATCTAAAAATGTATTCAGAATTGTATTAATGTGTTGCATCTGATGTTTCTTGGCACAATGTATTGCTTTTATTTATTTTAAAAACAGGATGGTACTAGAGTGGGGGCCAGGGCCCCCTGTTGGGATGCTGTGCCTCCCCATTGGGGGGGGAAGAATTTTGTATCCCAACGGGAAAATTTTGTAAGGGGTATTGAATTGTAGTTGATAAATAATAATCTACGGTACCTGACCACACTTCATTACACTCGTGTCAAAGGGTCAAGTGTAAAATTTAATGCCTATTCCTGCTTAAAAAAAGGTATACTTTGAATTTCTTTATTTCCATTTTTCAGTAATTGTGTGCCATAATCAAAATTTGACAGTTCAAGTTAGATCCTCTGCGGAAGGCATCTGATCCTTTTAAATGTCTATATTGTTTGAAAATAATTATGTCCCATCTTTGATTGGATCAATTGATATGTGCTTTTATTTTAATTTTGCACCAGGATAAAATTTAATTGTGTGTATGAAGCTCATATTTAAAATATTTATATAATGTATTCTGAAATATTTTGATAGTTTTATAATAATGTGAAATCAAAGAAGGTTAATAATTCTACAATATAATATCTCAAGCACTTTTGTATAAATTTATTTTTCAATTAATCATACTTATTTTAATTTTTTGCGTTTATGTTTGGCACGCATAAATTATTTATGAAGTTCAACTTGGTTCCAAGACTGTGTCATGTCTGAATGATTCAAAACACAAAAATATGGGGATTGAATTAGAAATTGAAAATACCTATACATTTAGAACTGAATTGATTTAGCCTTTTTTTTTTTTCCTTACAAAATTTTGTGAATATGTTTTAACATGGAACTAAATTGTAGTGGTTAAGATTTGAATTGTCGACATCAAGTGTTGGAAAAATTACTGCACTGCAAGTGTACTTTTAAAAAATATTTATTTAAGTTATAGGTTGTACAGAATATTAATAAAACTGTGTGTTATTTTGGTGTTTGCGTGGAGTAAACTGTTTAAAATTAAAATTGGCTGATTCAAACAAACAGCAATACGTAACTGAACGAAGCGTG
>BGPR01035624.1:0-15878 GCA_013235015.1 Araneus ventricosus | reverse complement strand
TAATAACCTCATGCCTATATAATAATTATACAAGGGTAGTATTGCATTTTTCGGAGCGGGTTGGGGATTGCAAACCCATTTGATGAACAATTAAGCTCCCTTCCTCCCCTCACATCCGTTCCCCTTCACAAGTTTCCTTCTACTCGTAGTCCAGTCAACGAATTGTAAATTTAAAAAAAAATGTGCAGTTTTGAAATTCGGAATTCGATACAGTTGTTGGGGAGAGTGCCCTAAACGACATACTGAAAGTTCCCGCTGGTGGAGGGTGCTCAGGGGGTACAGAGGGGTTGAAAGGGGTGATTTCTCGGTTTTTCTTTACAACTATGGATCCTAGAGAAAAAAACTTAATTTTAAATTTAAACTAAATGAAATTTCTTACAAAAATAGTCCTACGTATTGTTCTTAGGATGAATAAATTAGAATATGATAGCAGTTCGAAAAAGTATATAATTGCAATAAGTAGTTGAAAATGTTAGTTTTATTTTTTATGAAAGAAAGTTTATATTTCAAAATGGCGGTTATCTATTACAATATATCTATAACATAGTTTACCTTTCAATAACATAGTATTATATATATATATATATATATATATATATATATATATATGCATAACCCATTTTTACACTTGTTCTGTTATGTTGGGAATAGTGGAAAACATAAAACGTAAGTGATTAAAAAGGGGAAAAAATGTTACAGAATATTGTTTCCCCAAGTTCGTATAAAAAGTGGAAAAGTGGAACTTGGGTTAGTCCGAAAGTATTCTCACGAAATAAACCTAGATAGCATGTACACTTGCAGCAAATTTGATTTTTCTTGATATTAGCTTGTCATGACAAACTTGATGCGGCAGCTTTGCAGCAAACTTCCTGCAAAGTAACAAAGCATAATCAACCAACCCACTTGGAAAACAAGTTTGCTGTGAAGTTGTTATGACAAACTTCACACCACAATTGCAAAACAAGTTTGCTCCAAAGTTGATACGTCACACTTACACACCACGACCATGATACAGTTTTATATATCGGGTTTTGCTCTTTGTCCCTGTTTTAAAAAACATGCGATTTTTAATATATACACCTCCTAGACCGTCCTTCTTTTTATTAATTCAATAAATCAATGATAATTTGTAAAAAAACTAACTTTTTTATAAAGAAATTTTTGAAAAATTTTCCATCTTTTTACAAAATATGGAACTCGCACTTTAAGGAAAACTATGTCGCCTTTTTCTTAATGTTGATATTTTAACGTTCATAAGCAAAATTAAACCTAAAAAACAGTCCATGTTTGTTGAAAAATAATAACTTACATTTTGTCCCATTTTAAAAGTAATTACTTTTGAATCCTAATTTCATAATTTATTCTACTAGCAAAACGTAGTTATTAGCGAAAATCGTTCGCTCTTTGACTTCAAATCATTTTCTCAACTCAAAATTTAAAAAATTAATGAAATCAAGAAAACAGTTTAAAATAAATAATTGTATTCACGATCTATTAGCGCAATCTATCTTCTCCTCTCAGAGCTGGCTTTCTGAGTGGTTAGGACGACAGGTTTAGGAAGCGAGATGTCGGCGATTCGAGTCCGAGGTTGTATTCGAACTCTGTTTTTGCTATAGTTTGCACTTGACTTTGCAAGGTGACTTATGAGCAGTGAGGCTCATCGTCCCAGAAACAATCAACGTCCCAGAAACAAGTGTTATTAAAATATTACTAGAATACAATTGAAATACAATTTTTCAAAAATAGCTTTGCCTTCACATTGTTCAAACTTGTAATTGTAATTATCTGAATTGAATTTTAGAAAATCAAAGTCCCTTTTTTCGGTGAGTTCCGTTTTAATAAGAGAAATCGAATATGTAGGGACCAGCCAAGTTCCCGTTGAGGCAATATGAAAGTGCATCTAAAACATAAAAACAGCCAATGAAAAAAAATCAAGAACGCGAAGGCGAACCATGGATGATATTGAAAAGGGGGTAGGAACATTATTTGTTCCTTAGCGCAAAACAGGATCATCCGAAAATCCAGTTCCGGCTAGGTTCTAAGATAGAAAGAATAGCTACTCGCCTTTGTCCATTATGTCACTTAGTTGTACGCAATGAGCGAATTTTAGTGTTTTCTAAAAGTATTTGGTGTGCAGCTCAATCCTGTGTCTGTCTTACTTTTTCATTCATTTTCTATCCTCTTTTCTCGTTTTATCTTTTTTCGTTAATAATCGAAGTCTCAGAGTGGAGAAGTAAGCAAATAAGAATAAAAACAAAAATACGAATTTTTAAAATAATTTTAGTGAGTTCTGCAACTCTGCAGAACTAAAGGACGAGTCGCCACTGCTTTTAGGTAAAGCTTAATAATACGCACAACGCAAAGAGGAAACAATTCAGTATTCTGGTACAATATTAAGCTATTTTCCTGTTATACCTTTAATTTTCATTTTCGCAAGTTGTCCTTCCTTCCATTCTTTATCAAGTCGATGGTTGCAACTATCTTCAAATGAAACTGAGTAACAGTATGTGTCATTGGCAATTTATTTTCAATCCGTGATCATTGGATGATATACCACTTGACAAATATTTGCATTTCGCTGTTTTTCTGTGTTGAATAAATTTGAATTTCTGCAATAAACATCTTCATATAAACTTTTGAGCAGCCCCTTGAAATTTAAAAATTAACATATCTCTGTAAGTTTCGCAGACAGAATTGTGAAACTTAGTTTATGCATAGATGAGTATAAGAGGAGTATATCACTCATTGACACTTTAGCTTTATGGGGCACGTA
Source organism: Araneus ventricosus (assembly GCA_013235015.1). Lineage (NCBI taxonomy): Eukaryota > Metazoa > Arthropoda > Arachnida > Araneae > Araneidae > Araneus > Araneus ventricosus. The sequence continues at coordinate 13,105 of BGPR01035624.1, read as the reverse complement.
TAAAATGTAATTTTTTAAACTTTTTATTTTCAACCTCCACAGAAGCCAAAGTGTTTTCACACAAATTCTTACTTTATTTGATGAAACTTTGTAATTGGAAAAAAGTATGCTTCTCTTTTTACTAAATATATAACTCGCACTTTAAAGAAAATTGTATCGCCTTTTTCTTAATGTTGAAATTTTAACGCTCATAAACAAAATTATACCTAAAAACAGTCAATGTTTGTTGAAAAATAATAACTTACATTTTGTCCCATTTTAAGCGTAACTACTTTTGAACCCTAATTTCACAATTTATTCTACTAGCAAAACGTAGAACGTAGATTGCTGCGAAAATCGCTCTCTCTTTGTCTTCAAATCATATTCTAAACTAAAAATTTAAAAAATTAATGAAATCAAGAAAACAGTTTAAAATAAATAATCGTATGCACAATCTATTAACGAAATCTACCGTCTCCTCTCAGCGTCTAGCTGGCTGAGTGGTTAGGACGACAGGTTAAGGAAGCGACATGTCGGGGGTTCGAGTCCGCGGTTGTATTCGTAGGCTGTTTTTGCTATAGTTTTCATTGAGTCTGACGCGGCTAGCTTGCGAAAAGTTTGACTCGTGGTGCTCGTGGTTAACTTGTTTCAAGCTTGCACTCTGCCCATGTCAAATTTATTGCAGATTTGCAGAGCAAGATTGCTGCAACTTTGCTGCAAACTAAAATTGCTATCTGGAAAATAAAGGAGAGATGTCTTAAGATCTAGTAATTGATTGATAACTAGTTTTCACCATTCCCGCCCACCACCAATCAAATTGTGCGATCATGTATGAGTCATCAATACTTTCGTAAAAGCCACAATTCTTTATATCCTAGTTATTTTGTTTAGGGTTATCTATAAGAAGGGTACTAGGAACTCAATGTTCACGTATACAGGAGATATCTATATATGGCACCGTATTACATATTTATATCGTATTGTTTTACAAAAATAAATGCAACTTTTATTTATGAGATCGGTATTTATTAGCTTCATACTAAACAAAGATAATATAAATAAAAATTCCACTTAAATTTATAAAACAACGATATAAGTATGGAATACCATGCGCAATAAAAGTATCTCCTGTATATGCCGACCAGTTGGAAGATCAAAGCAATAAAATATTTAATACCTTTAATAGGAACGCGGAAAACGCTTTTTGGGAAAGGTATTCCCATCTTATACATACATTAAGACCAAATATTGCAGCAGGCTTAGTCTAACGCCAAACAGGAGAATATATATATGTCTTCGTTTGAATTTTACTTCATGAAGCATTACTTCATGAAACAAGTTGGAGAATCGCATTCAAATTGTCTTCCACTTGAATAGTTAATTATCACAATGAATAGGCTTTCATCATTAGTTAATGCGAAATTATTTTAATATTATTTACATTTGTTTTGGCGTTGAGCGAACAGTATAATAAACAATAAAAATAAATATGAAATCAAAAATAAATCCTACAAACGTTATTAAGTAATTTAGAGTCGTTGACTCTATAATCATCCTAAGTCCTTAACAAGTATCAATAGAAATTTCTTTGCGATGAGAGGTTTTTTTGGGGGGTGGAGGGGGATATAACAGTAGGTGGTACTCAAAAATAAAACACTAATCGTGGACTACGGGAACCGCTAATCTTAATTGTTGAGTTATCGCCCTGAGTAGAGTAGATAGATGAAATTTGAAACGTATACTCGCTAAATTATCGCTTTTCCTCACAGGAACATGCACATACGATTCAGAAAATAGTTTTTTCGGACACTCAAGGAGGTGTTAAACATCATTGTTATCAAAATCATCAAGCTTTTGAAAATAAAATACTTTACTTATATGTATATCGTATTTGAGAAAGTAAACAGGATAAAACTTTTCGAAATATACTGGTTTGATTCTGCAAGGATGTGCATTTTAAAAGCTTAAACGAAGAATGCTAAACGTTCGGCTCCTGAGTTAAAGTAGACTTTAACCCAATTCGAAAACTTCGAACAAAAAGTATTATGAACAGCAAAACACTTTTAGGCTTAGAAATTTTGTTTATTTAATAAACAGCATGAGCTTATCTTCATTTTAAAAGTTTGAAAATATTGCATTTAGTTTGGTTTCTTTTAAAACTAACACTTCAAAATGCTAATGTTTCTTAAAAATTCCTTCGTTGGGTGCTACCTTTTGTGCACAGTTTAATGCATTCCATGCATATAGAAAAGATAGAGTGTAAAAACTCAAAATTACACAACGTTATTTAATGCCCAAAATATAAGTATAAAATCATAAATAAGCTAGAGGTACAAAAAGTATAAAAATTAAAAGTATTAAAAAAGAAAGTAAGATGAATCCTTTTAGAAAATTATTTCAAAAGTAAAAATCATTTTTTTTTCTCTTTGTGTTGGACATAAATTTTTAACTGAAACGACTTATCATAGTGTTTTATATTGATTTACTAATTTAATCTTTCTTTAAGCATCCAAAAATAAAGCTAATTAACTTTTTCTGTTAACTGATAACACCGACTCTGATAGTCAACTTTTTTTCTCATTTTTCGTAAGTTTTGTTATATTTTTTTATAACTTTCTTTTCTTAAATGCTTTCAGAATTCAGTGAAATTAAATTAAGATGAGAAAGTTACTTGCCTGTACTCCCAGGAAAAATTTTTTTAAAGATATTTTAGTGGTATAGTATATTTTATTTCGTATTTTATATTTCTTCATTCATTCATTTATTTATTTATTGTTAAATTAGAGAATATATTCTTTTCATCTCCATCTTTATTTGATTCTAACACTCTAAGTGGAATTTTTTTCTTTTGTTTAAAATTCGCGTGATTTCATGAAATACAGGGAAAAAATCGCATGCTTGAGTTTCTTTTATGTTTTTCTAGTTATTTTCAGGAAAGATATTACTAGCACAGATTTAAGATCTTACTTTTTAGTTGTGACCTGCTGATTATAGAGTATTTTGTAATGAGAACGATTTCTATTTATACCATGCCATTGAATGCGGCATTGATAGTTGCGCATATGTTATAACATTATTAGTTGGTTGTCGATGTGTAATGTCATCCAATAAACCACTTTCAAGATAATTTAGTTGATGATTCGCTATTCCTATAACTGCCAATACTGTTAGCCATTAATTGAATTAATATGCCAATAGGTGATTTTATCTATTTAACTTCGTGCAATATGATCTTCGGCTAGCAGAAATACCTTTTTTAAAGACATTTATATATATACGTTTGAAGGGTGAATGCTATGTTTATTATTTTATACTCATATTTAACTTACCGTAACGGAAATGGTAAAGGATTATAGAGATTTTGTTATTGTGTTAGAGTGCGTTCTATAAATTTGAAAATTCTTTCTTCAAATGAGAAGAAATGGTGTAGAGTATACTGAGATTTCTTTGGCAGGCTGCATAGACTCATATACAGGGTGTCCCAAAAAGATGGAAAAAGCGTTTATTTCCTTAAATGTGGATTTTAGACATATACTTCCAATTACAAAGTTTCATCAAATAAGGTAAGTATTTGCATGAAAATACTTTGATATCCAAGGGGATTGATAATAAAAAGTTACAAAAATTAAATTTTTATGCGGTCCCCATAGAGCAAAAACGTCAATTAGTAAAATGGTTTTTTTTACATTCATCTATTCACATACAAAGTTGCATACTTCCATCAGCAAAACTTACATATTTATTAGAAGACAAATTTGTTGACTTAGATCACTTTTCCATACCTCTCACTGCTGTTTGATCCAATCTTTCGAAGTACATTTTAGGGATAATATACATATTTAAAAAATTATTTAAAGGGGGATCAGTAAATAAAAATGTATTTCTTAACTCTTGTTAAATCTAGAAACTAGTCATCCCATTACCCTCCCCTTCAGAGATTACTTTCCTAGAACTATTCAAGGAAAAAAGCCCAAAACAAGGCGGAGTGACTGGTGCCTCCCTCTCACCACAAAGGAAGAAAGCCTGGACTTTCCCTATCCCTTCCATTCGACAGGCAGTCCAGTACCTGTGTTTCACGATTTGCCAGCGGCCATCTGAATTGCCTTACATATTATGAGGGCAACAAGATCTACCCTCTCTGCCCTAAATGCCAGAAACATCAAGCATCACCTAAACACATTTTGGACTGTCTAGGACTTGACTGGGAGGAAATTTATTCTTCTCCCTTTTTAGACATTGATTTCATCAAAGTCAACGGATACCTTGATCTGGTCTGACTCCGTCAGACTCGAATGGAGATTAGTAATAACAACAAAAACTAGTCAAATACTACATTAATTCGGAGTATTTGCAAAAATAGTTCCTCTTGTGAATCTTGAAAAATAATTCACGGTGACTTATCAGTAGGCTCATCGTCCCAGAAACAAGGAGAGTTATTAAAATATTACTAGAATACAATTGAAATACAATTTTTCAAAAATAGCTTTACTTCACATTGTTCAAACTTGTAGTTGTAATTATCTGAATTGAATTTTAGATAATTACAGTCCTTTTTTTCGGTGAGTTCCCTTTTAATAGGAGAAATAGAATATGTAGGAACCAGCCAGGTTCCCGCTGAGGCAACTTGAAAATGAATGTAAAACATAAAAACAGCCAATGAAAAAAAAATCAAGAATGAGAAGGCGAACCATGGATGATATTGAAAAGGGGGGAAGGAACATTATTTGTTTCTTAGCGCAAAACAGGATCATTCGAAAATCCAGTTCCGGCTAGGTTCTAAGACAAAAAGAATAGCTACTCGTCTTTGTCCATTATGTCACTTAGTTGTACGCAATGAGCGAATTTTAGTGTTTTCTAAAAGTATTTGGTGTGCAGATCAATCCTGTGTCTGTCTTACTTTTTCATTCATTTTCTGTCTTCTTTTCTATTTTTTATCTTTTTTCGTTAATAATCGAAGTCTCAGAGTGGAGAAGTAAGCAAATAAGAATAAAAACAAAAATACGAATTTTTAAAATAATTTTAGTGAGTTCTGCAACTCTGCAGATCTAAAGGACGAGTCGCCACTGCTTTCATGTAAAGCTTAAAAATACACACAACGCGTAGAGGAAATAATTCAGTATTCTGGTACAATATTAAGCTATTTTCCTGTTATACCTTTAATTTTCATTTTCGCAAGTTGTCCTTCCATTCTTTATCAAGTCGATAGTTGCAACTATCTGCAAATGAAACTGAGTAACAGTATGTGTCATTGGCAATTTATTTTCAATCCGTGATTATTGGCTGATATACTACTTGACAAATATTTGCATTTCTCTGTTTTTCTGTGTTGAATGAATTTGCATTTCTGCAATAAACATCTCCATCTAAATTTTTGAGCAGCCCCTTGAAATTTAAAAATTAACATATCTCTGTAAGTTTTGCAGAGAGAATTGTGAAACTTAGTTTATGCATAGATGACTTTAAGAGGAACATATCATTCATTGGCACTTTTGCTCTATGGGGCACGTATAAAATGTAATTTTTTAAACTTTTTATTTTCAACCTCCGCTGAAGCCAAATTGTTTTCACACAAATTCTTACCTTATTTGATGAAACTTTGTAATTGTAAGTATGTGTCTAAAACCAATATTTAAGGAATTAAACGCTTGCTCTACCTTTTGGGGACACCCTGTATATTCAATGAAGGATGTCTGAATAATCAAAGGTAAGGGGTATTCAATGGTATCAAACTTCACTGTTACATCACCTTCCGTATATCTTCTCCGATCCCTTTCTGAGCGAAAAATCAGAAAACTCCGAAGTCCTCCAACTCGATGTATATAATTTTGTGACAAATCAAGGAATTTCGGTTTTTACTGTCCTTAAAAATCTTCGCATGCAAATCTTGCGTTCAAGAGGACCCAACATGAGTGTTCCTGTATACCGACACAGAAAAATTCCAAAAGAAATGGGGACAAAAAAACCCCCACAGATTAGACAAGAAAATAATAATAATTTGTACTTATTGCAGACAATTGATATTCACTTTTAAAAGTTATTCTCTTATCTTTTCTGACTGGAGAATACAATTAACCAGTCACTATAAATTGAACATTGTTGAAAACAACAGCTTATGATAAGGATGGACTATTAATGTTCGTTCGAATCTCTTTGGGCGATTCTACTCTGAATTACATACGTTCTGATAGTTCAGCGGAGGTATTCTGAACGGTTAAATATCAAGACCCAATTCTAGATCACTATGTTATCCTATATGTGAGGATAGCAACATTGGTATTACATGTGATGGATGCAATTTAATGATTGATAAGGCTTTGTCACATCAAGGTAGGATTGTTGACCAATTCCTTTCTGACGAAGAATGTATTGAGAGGCCAACTCATTTGCCTGACTTCAGGCTTATCAGAACCTTTGAAACTACCTCGGCAGAGAAATTACACCTGAAAATCTTTTTCCAAGATGAGAAATGAGTTGCAACAAGGTTGCTTCTCAGATGATCTTCCATTCTTAATTAAGTGATCAACATAATTTCTAGTAATGGAAGACGAGATGGCTTCCAGATGGAAGATTTATAGTATATACCAATCATGCACTATCGCTGGAAGAGGACATATCCCTTACTAAAATTCAGTTTTTTTGAAAAAAAATGTATTAAAAAATTCTTGATTATTATTTTACTATGATTGTAATTAAAATTGTGATTATTCTATCTATAAATAATACATAATACTAAAATAATGTGGCACCCCTCAAACGGATATATAAAGAACATGCGCCTCAAATTTCATGAACTTAACTAATTTATTTTAGAAATTATGCCCTCAAGATCGCTTTACCGTAACTTTTCGATACCTTAATGTTATCGGTTCTAACAGGGTAGAAAATGAATCGCAGTCTGTTGCAAGTTGGGTTTCAAAAAAATCAAATTCATTCAATATCCTGCACTGTTCTTCTTTATTAGATTATTATTAACATGCATTATGCTTATGTTACTGAAAATGTGTGAAAAGTAGGTATTGTACAAAATGCCTGTTATTTTAAAGCAAAGTTTGGAATAGTTTAATATACTTTCTTTCCTCTGTATTTTTCCTTAGTGCTGTTATAATACATAATATTTTGTGGAGCTAAAAATACCGTCCAAGCGGACACATCGAAATATGCTCATGAAGAAGGAAACTTTAATCGGAAAGACAAAGATGAAGATGAAATAATGGGTGCAGCGCACTGAACGGTTTGCATTGAATGGAAGAGAAAAACGTCAGAATTGATTTACTTGTTGCAGCAAAGAAGATTAAAGAGACAATTTTGCATTCCGCCTGGAGATTTCACGTAACACCCTATTTCTTGCAGACTCAGAGCCTAGAGTCAAAGAATGAAATCTTTTGTCAGAGCACTTTTTCATTTTCTTCTCACCTGTTTTTCTGAATTCTCTTTATACGCACTTTTCATATGGGTAAAAAGCTTAATATTGAAGCGAACAGCATCTCTCAGAACATTAAAGCATTTTTTTGTTATAATTAATTTCATTTGCTTTAAAATATTTTTCCTAACAGAGATTTTTCGTTTGTTGTAAAAATGTTATTTTATTGCTTTCTAACGGTACATTATTTAGAAATGAAACACTTTCTCACAGTTATGTCTCGGAATCGTGTAAGAGAAATCTCAAATAAAGCAGAATTTCAAATTAATTGGAATCAAATTAAATGACAAACGGAATTGTCATCTAATAATCCAGTCAACGTAAGTCCAAAATTGGGGTGGAAAAAACATGAAATCATATAGTTCTGAAAACTGCTGTACATGCTCTAGGGGGCTTCCTATTGAGCATACTACAGGTTCCCGGCAGTAGGGGGGGGGATCATGCCCCAAATATTTTCATGATTATCTCAACAACTATTTGATTTTCAAAATATATGTTACATACGAGATTGAAGGGCGTAAAATCCCCTGTAAACAGAAGTTTTTAATTTTGTTGTGGTCTGAAAGTGGATGAATTAGTAAAAAATTACTAGCAGAGTCCAAATCAACGCTTGAAGGCACAAAAAATCTCTGGAATGCCTCATCCCCGTAGAGGTCGAAGTTCACTTTTGTCTCCGCACAAGGAAAGGAATGATTCATTTAGATCTGATTTCTGGTATTGTGTTTGAGTGTATATGTTTTCTTATTCTTCCATCCATAACTTTTTTCGAAATAAAAGGTCCTAGGTCACCGATTCTCAACCTGTGGGGCGGGCGTGATAAAAATACGTGGGGGGCGCGAGCATATCGGAAAGAAAATATTATTTTTAAAAAAAATGATTAATTCACTGAAAGAATTTACTTATCTTGGTAATTTGTAAGGTTTGTAATTAAGGTCGTAGTGTAGCTTTAACGTCAAAATACCAAAAATACATTATTATTGTATATATTGTTATTGCATGAGGGGGGAGGCAAGGAAAATTATGATTGAAAATTGGGTCGCAAATACTGAAAGGTTGAAAAACACTGTCCTAGATCACAGAGATGAAAAACTACAGCCGCTCACAGGGTCCTGAGTGGCCGTTCGTAGGGATTATTTTAACATTATGCCTATGGGCTAAAAATTCCAAGCCAAACAAATTGGACATTGAGAAGGGTGTTGTATGAAAGAATGACCGCTTAGAGGAGTTTAATTGTATATAATTAAATGTTGCATTATTGGTATAATTAAATATTGCACTATTGGTGTAATTAAATGTTGCACTATTTGATGATTATGTAACATCTTACATTGATAGTACTGTGATACTCTATCTACGTTTTGTACAAACTTTTTGAGAAAAAAATGCATTGTTGTTAATTTTTTCTTTTATAATAGATATTGTATTTCAACTACAATAGAGAAAAACGATTGTCGTATGAACATGTTTTTCAAAGTTTCCATTTAATAATCTTATTATTAAAAGCAATAATTTTGCTTAATTTCTTGTTATTAAAAGCATAAACTTTTAAGTCTACATCAGCGATTCTCAACCTGTGGGGCGCACCCCCTGGGGGGGAGGGGGGCGTGATAACACTACATGGGGACGTGAGCATATCGGAAAGAAAATATTATTAAAAAAATTGATTAATTCACTGAAAGAATTTACTTATTCTTGGTAATTTGTAAGGTTAGTAATTAAGGACATAGTGTAGCTTTAGCTTCGAAATACTAAAGATAGATTATTATTGTATGTATTGTTATTGCATGAGAGGGGGAGGGCAATGAAAATTATGATTCAAAATGGGGTCGCAAATACTGAAAGGTTGAGGAACATTGATCTACATCATATTGGGTATTCTTTCTAAACCAGTGATGCACATATTTATTAACTAAATCTTGCAAAAAAATAAAGGATAATCTAATAAATAATTTTAATGAAATTAAGTAATACTCACTCCGTCCAACGTTAGTTGCTCGAGTTGCCATTTTCCACTAAATTAAGAAAAGGCTAAAATCGAGATTTTCTTTTACTTTGTAATTTCTTTGGTAAACAGTATATTACCAAAGAAATTATAAAGTAAAAAATAGAAGAATTTTTGAAACATTATTACTAGCAATTGCACGACCCGTAATGAATTTCAAATTTCAATTCGATGCACTTTAAGTGTATCACGTGATCACGAATTCATTCATTCGTGTCATGAGCAATAAAAATAAAAAATATTCATACTCCTACATAATCATTACTCAGCTTGTTTATTTATTGGTTTGAAAAAAACATCGATCAGACTTATCATCGAATTTTTTTTATATCTGCCTAGGCTAGCTCCCGTTCCACAGAAGTTCGGACTGCAAGTTTAGAGGGATATAAGTCAACGTTTTAGTACCTCAATACCAAATTTTTCTATACTACTACTATATGGTTGAGGAATTTGAAGAAATTATTGTTACCTTTAAAAGTCATATCATCTGCGCAGCAGCTGGTGAAATCTCCATTTTGTATTTTTTTTTTGTTGTTGTTCTGTCGGAACAATTTACATCTTCTGAAAGAACGTCACAAGAATAGCTGTTTTGTTGCTAATATAAATTTAAATTTTTGTGAAATAAAATACAGATGTATAGTTCAATTTTTCATTTATTTTAATTTAATATTGAATCTTGTAGTTAAATTTTGTCGGTAGAATTCGAATAAGTTTTTATGGAAAAAAATTACTTTTTATTCAAAAGCAAAGCCATCCCAATAAAAGAGGACCACAAAAGCCCATCGACAAATAACATAAACGTTTTTTTATTCATTTGCGCATCAAGTTATATAAATTTTACAGCCTATTCACTCTTTTGAATAACCTTTTAGTGATGGAGGATTGGATTTTAAGAAAATAGCTGTTTGGTTGAATGTAACTGATTTTTAATGAACAATATAACACGTATGTGAAACTATATATTGGCTAAATATAATTTAGAAAACTCTAATTAAATCATAAGCAAATAAGTAGATTTAAATTACTGTAAAATGTTTCATTCTTGAAATTTCAAAACGTACTACAATGTCAATTATTGGAACAATTTATATTTCAAAGAATACCATCTTCTTCAGTTCGTGAACTTTTCATGATCTTGCTTTTAATAGTTCTGTCTCTCATCAATTCATTCAAGTATGGGATGAATTTCTCCCCAGACTAGAATGTCACAAAACAATTTGCCTACATGATAAGAAATTTTACTTCGGTAACTACAATGATATTCAATCAGCTTCATTTTAACAATGTTTTCTATAAATAATCAAAATTTGAAGAGCATTAAAATCCTTGATGGAAAATTATGACATTTCACTGAAATTTAGAGCGAATTTCTTCATAGAGTATAATGCTATTAATTTTTTTTACTTATTTAGCATTATACTAAATAAGTAAAAAAAAATATTAGACATCAAAAACTAGTCTGACAAAGGGGAAAATGCCTGTGAGCATTGCTTGAATACCGTTTACTTCAAGTGGGGAGATTTTTAGATTTCATATTTTTCTATTCTATTTGTAGTATTTTATTGAAATATGGGAATGATATCCCACCATATGATGCAGTACAAAGTGAAAAAAAGAGAAAAATTAGAACAAACTGTTTTAACGATGTTTTGCTATTATCAGTAACAAATCTGGGTAAAAGAATGTGATTCATCATTGGATCAAGCTAAATAGCACTGAATATGTGGGTAATGTTTTTAAAAGCAATTCATTTATTTGAACAGGATTTAGTATGATTAATAAGTATTCAATCCTTTGTAAAATAAAATTCTATATTTAATAATAAAGTTGTTTATTCTCATTGAGCTCCTTTCTAGAGCCACAATACCTGCTGAATCGCGATGCCATCATTCAACAAAGATTCGGTCTATCGTAAGAATCCATGTTCAGTCAACTTGAGTTGTCTTTTATTACAACTAAACTGTGAAAATTTCAAGGATTTTTGCAATCTCATGATCTTCTATATTTCCCATCCTAACCAGCACTGTTCTTCGTTTTTATGAAAATTATTCCTAGAACAGAACTTAAAAAAATTCCTCTACGAATTCTTCGCCGAAATCACTGCACTTCAGGGATTGATGTTTTAACTTCTTTAATTCCGAAATGAACTCGAAAAACCCATTTGGGGAAGCTGGAGAGCTGATTGAGCAATCCAACTTTTAAAGTGAGTTCTTCCTCCAAGTCGTTGAAGGTGTCAACGTCGTTCCCAAGCGGCGATTAAAAGAGAGCGCCGCCTTCTACTCAACTCTCGGGGATGTATGAGGCCCCTTTAAGTGGCGTTTTGCGGCGCAGATAACAGGAATGGGTGCCTTCGTGACCTCCCGCAGACACAGATTCGAGAGGTGTCCCGAAGAATCCTCTCCTCTTTATTTTTGTTTCTTTTTTTTTCCGCATCGTTAAACCGGGGTCGGCAACCTTTTGCTAATCAGGGCACTCGGACGAGGAATGGACGGAGATCACATAACTCTATTACAAGTGTCAAGTGCTTTCCGAAAGAAATTTTATTTCAGCGGGATATCAGCTTTTGCTTTTGCTGCAGTTTGTTCCAGTTGCATTGTTAATGCGCTCTTCTTTTTCGCCTCCTGTGACTCGATGTGAATGTTTCAGTCTCTGAGGTTTATTACCTAATAAAGAATTTCTTCATTCGCAGTGTGAAGTGCAGGGAAAGCAATTAATATCTTCTCTAATTTTTCCATCATTTATCTTCTTATGTATAAACTGATTTGTTGAAGAAACTAATTAAATCTATGCCATGCACGCTGCCGAAATTCTATCTAGAAGCAAAATTAGTCCACTTAATCCTTTATTTACCACATTGACTCACTAGCGACTTTTTAATTTTGTTTCTTAATCATTAGAAAAGTTTTGATGTAGAATAATCCTGGGAATGAAGAAAATACTTTTTTAATTAACTAAAGTTACTTAATTAATTTAATTCATAATTAAAAATTTTTAATTTCTGCTTTCAGCGTCAATTTACTGCTTGTTATTGGAACTCCATTCTCCGTGTTCTTATGAATACTGTGAGGTTAAACAGCGATATTTCGAAGAAATAAACGTCATTAAAGGGGCACTTTTAAGAACCATCCGTTTATAAAGGGTTAACATATATTGATCCCTTTTTATAAAGTAATGTTAAATCATTTAAAAAATATCAGCTATAAATCTGCAAGAATGTCTCTTGGACTAATTATAATTTGTACCAAAACAATTTTGCTTGAAAATGTCTTTATAAGAATCTCAAGTTAACAAAAACGTTATTAACTGATTAAGAATTTCTTCCTAAATGGCTCGAGGTTTTTAGTAGCGTCTGTGATATTTCCACTGATTATTTTCTCAAAATATCAGTTAATTCATTAATGTCAATAGCTTATGCTGCGGATGTAGACACATTTCTGGTTCATACCCCAAATAAAAATAATCCTGTTTTTTTGGAACCAAAATCGGTTTTATTCACTTCTCTATACAATATTATTTACTTAATTTTGTCCTCCTTGAGTGAAACTTTTTGGTTTTAAATACACAAAATTTAAATGCTTTTTATGGTTTTTGATATATTAATTTATCTATTTACTTTCCGATTTCGGGTGTTTCTGCGCGTGTCTTTTTTCATGTCCCATCCATTCTGTTATTTAATACAAACATTTAAGTTCCTCCCACAGGTT
>BGPR01035623.1:0-15878 GCA_013235015.1 Araneus ventricosus | reverse complement strand
GCTTTGGGGAATGGAAACATTACATTTTGATGGAAACCAAGCATTTAATTAACATCAAAAAAAGAAAAATCACCAATAGAGGTATTTTCTTTGATACAAATCTTAAAACGCAGATTGAAAACTTAAAAAAATAAATTTATTATCGATACCGTAGACAAAGCAGAAAATAATTTTCGTATTAAGTGTAAATTCCACTTCAAAGAGATTATGATCAATGAGTACAATTCAAACATCACATATCAACTCATTGCAGTAAAAAAGAAATCGACAAAAGAATGTTGGCCTTAGCCAAAAAAAAATTATAAATCGAGACAAATAACTTAACATTTCCTTACCTTTTCCCTACTATTAAATTTCAAAAAAATCCTTTAAAATTCAGAATCCTGCAAACTTCTCTGAATTTTGTTATAATAATAAAACAAAAAATGAAAATAAAAAAAGAGCAAAAAATTAGAAAAATGCATAAAAACAATAAAAAGAATTAAAAATATTAAAAACAAAATAGAAACCTTAAAAAATTTTTTGTGAAAAATATTCCAAAAAATTATCAAGTTTTTAGTTAGTGTATCCCTCACTAGATGGAGATAGGTGCTAATTACTTAGTTACTTTGTAACGGCGTCCTTTCTTTTGTTCCACTCCACAACTTTTATAAGAGGTAAGATTTTAAGCCCTTCTTTTCATACTTTGTTGAAAAGTCTGTTTTTAATTTCTTCTTTGTTGATAAATGTTTTTCTTTCCAATATATTCTGAAATGGGTTCAGGTCTTAGAGGTAATTAATATTATATTAAGACCTTAAAGTCTGTTTCCTCTACATAACACCACAGCACAGCCCCGTACTCGGAGCCTAAGCGGCTCCCTGTCGGTTGGATGAGTATGTGTGAAACTTTATTGAAAAGCAAAAAAAATTACACCATGAGATATAAAAAGACATAATAATGAACATTATTATACATGAACAAAGAATAATAAAATGAAAAGTACATAGAGGGTTACAATCCGAGTGTAATACAAAATATATACAAGAGGAGTTATCACATGACCGCAGTGAAAGGGTAGAATGTTTCTTTTTAGTTACATTGTTTCATACAGTTGCAGCTCCATGATTCGGGGCTGTCAGTGTTGTTCGATGCTATCATAAAGAAGAATTGAATGATATATTACAATTCATGTTATATTGATGATTATTGCCGCAATCATCCTAAAAATTGTGGGACTGGTTTTTTTTCTGGCTTGTTATTTATACTTAGGGATCGCTGGAATTGTTACGCCAGGGTTGGCAGTGATGGGAAGGGTAAATTTTTCGAATAAATTACGGTAGAATTTTTGGTGGCTGGTTGCTGTTCTCAAGCTAGTGTGCTGTGCTGCTCGAATGGGTATTCATCGAATTTCTTGTTTCGGGAGATGAATCTTTGTAAGTATCTATTTCTAGGCAGGAGTATGTGACGGTGTTGTATTTTGACTTTTAATTAGGTCTTCGTTAGTCGCTAGCAATGTGATTAAATTATCTATATTTCGTCCTGAGAGTTTGCTGGATAGGGCGATCTTCCACCAATGGACTATGAATTGTTTGCTTGGTTTCTTGAGGTGAAATGATAACGCAAGTGGGCATCTCGTTGCTTAGTATAGGGATTTCCTATTTCCCCACATCCGCAGTAGTCTATAGAATGAAGACCGAATCTCTTGAAGTAGGTGGGGAAGGGGCCATGGCTATTGGCGAATTGGATGCATTCTCTGGAATAGTGCAGCTGTTTGTTTGATATTTTCGGAAAAATGCTGTGAACCGATCTGCCAGTCTCACCATTTTCCCACTCAGCTTGCCAAAGCGAGAGGGAGAGCTGTAATCGTTGGTTTTTAGGTAAATATTTGGGAAAGGAAGACTGGCTGGTACTCCATCCGTGGTTGCGTCCTTCGCAAGGGTATCTGATATTTCATTGCCTTTTATGCCTATGTGTGCTTTAACCAGCCGAGCCTGATTCTGCCATACCGAAGTAAAAAAGTTAGCAAAAAATCTTTAAAAACACCTTCAGGAAATCTGCAGATATTTCGGACCAAAAAAACAGCAATTTTCCTGAAACTTTTTTGCTGACATTTTTTCAGATGGAAAAAATGCTGCATGCTTTTATTCAAACTGCCTGCAGGTAAA
The DNA here is from genome assembly GCA_013235015.1 of Araneus ventricosus. Lineage (NCBI taxonomy): Eukaryota > Metazoa > Arthropoda > Arachnida > Araneae > Araneidae > Araneus > Araneus ventricosus. Next base: position 13,733 of record BGPR01035623.1, on the reverse strand, counting down.
AAACCTGTATATACAGTTTTTTTGCAGGTTTTTCTGCTGTCTCTTTTATCATCCTCTCTTGAATTCAATGTATAACTTTTATTGGGAGTAATTTTCTTTAATATATACATACATATATTTTGCAAGATGCATATATCGTATATCCCAAGAGATTTAAATTATCTACACAGTCCACAGCTTAAGAAAATCTCAGTATACAGTTAAGATTATCACACATGAATTAAAATCCAATCGAAAGTTTTCAGAATGTCTGCACTTTTAAATTCTGCAGATCACTGAAATCCTGCACATGTACCAGATGCAGTACCCATGCGCTGACGGTCTTGTTTGCGAAGAGGATGACAGCGAATCAGTAAGTTTACCCCTCAAACTCAAATTCACTGAATAAAGCACACTTTGAAATCTGAAAATAAGAAATATTGAAAGTTTGGGATAGTTTTTATGTTGCTTCGAGTTCTTTGCGGTTTTGTCAAAAAGCATACGATTTAACACAGCGATTCTCAACATGTGTGGCGCAACGATCTAGAGGGGCGTTTAACTGTCTAAAGATGCATATATCGTATATCCCACGAGATTTAATTTATCGACACATTCCACAGCTTAACAAATCTCAGTATAGCATTAACATTATCACACATGAATTAAAATCTAATAGAATGTTACAGAATTTCTGCACTTTTAAATTGTAAACATATTTATAAAAAATAATAATATTTGAATGCATAACACTTTTACACAATTTTTTAGATATCAATTTAACTTAATATCAAGGTTTTATTCTATAATAAAACTGAAGTAACATCAGGGTTATTAAAAAAGCTGAATTTGTTATAAATACTTTTTATAATAAGAAAAGTAAAATTTACTATGAACATTCCTCTTGCGTAACATACCAAATAATGTGAAAAAAGTCACTTGAATATAAACAAAAGAAAATCTTCATAAGACAATAGATTCACTTTTTAAATAACCAATTTTAGCACATGTATCATATTGTTATAAGAAAGGATTCGCTTCAGAAGTAAATAAAGTCTCTCCAAGAATAATTAATGCAGAAAATTATAGCATTCGAAATAAGATTTAGTTTAATAAAAAAAATTCACTGAATTCTATTAAATGTGTTTTTTCCTCTCTCAACTGATTTAGTAATATTTGAATATTATACCTCTCAGATTATTAAATATAAAATGCCATGGTGGCAAGTAGATATTTTCATAGTATTAACAATTGATGAAAATGATAACATAATGATAACATAAAAAAATGAGATTTTACAGGTTTTATGAAGGTTTCTACAGGGACTTTGCAGGAAAATGAAAACTGCAGGTTTTCTTCAGGAAATGTACATTTTATTTAAAGGTTTATTGCAGGCATTTTCAGACTTCTAAATTACCATTCAGGTATTTTGAAGGTCTCTATAGGTATTTTAAAGGTAAATAAAAGCTGCAGGTTTCCTTCAAGAAATGTACAGACTTTTATAATGTTTTATACAGGCTTTTTTCAACAAGATTAAAGACTTCAATTTACCTTCAATTACATAGCAGATTTTACTTCAGGTATTTTGAAGAAGAATGAAAATTGCTCTTGATGTATATAATATGAATTTTGTAAAAGCTTTATTTGGGTTTCATACAGTTTCCTTCAAGAAATGTACAGACTTTTTTAAGGTTTTATATCGTCTTTTTTCAACAAGTTTATGGACTTCAATTTACGTTCAATGACATGGTAAATTTTACTTCAGGTATTTTGAAGAAAAATGAAAATTGCACTTGATGCATGAAATATGAAGTTTTAATATAGAAAAAATATTACAGATATTTTTTATATTCAATTCTTTTATTTATTTATACGTATTCAGCAGAATATTTTATACAGTACACCTGTGAACTCCTCACCATAAGTATAAAAAAGATGGAGACAGAAATCCAGAAGATTTCGATAGAACCAAGATTTTCACTTTTAAGTAGGCAAAGCAGAAATATCGATTTTCTGTTAACCGGTTAGAAAAAAATGTGTTATTGAAAATAAACTCAGAAGAAAATTGTCATAATTTGCTACGGCTTATAGAAAAACAAATAATACTACGCTATGGATAACAAATGCAAATATTTCATTAAATAAACAATGTCCAGCCTAAAAAATCATCAATACACATTAGGAATACATTTATATGCTTCATTTTCAGACCCGTAAAGCAATAATAAATGTTGTGTAACATCATGATTTGCTTTGCAATAGCCATGGCAAGATATGACTATAGTATTTTGTATTAAGTCACATTGAATTATTTTGATTAAAGCTGAAAAAATAAGCAAAGCAATATTTTTCATATAATTTTAAAAATTTGACTTTTTGTTAACTTTTTATAGAGATTTGAAAAAGGGGGAAGAATCTGAAATCAGGAAGATTTCGTTTTTTGGTAGAATGCAAGAAGAAAATATAAAAATCAGGTGAATCAGTCGTAGGGTCTTAGTTTGTTTACATGAGTCAATATGCTTCAGGATAAGGATCAGAGTTTGTTTACATGAGTCAATATGCTTCAGGATATGATCAGCAATTTTTAGAAAATTAAATCCTCATCTTTTGATTAAAACTTGAAAATTACGTTTAAAAAAATTCTCATTTTGAAAAATAATAATAATTGTTTTTCAAAATAAACAAAAAGAGGAGAAATTAAAACACTTAAAAACAGGAAGATTTCATTCTAGCAAAAAAAAAGAAGAAAAAAATTAATAATTAAGAAGATTATAGCAATGAAGTATATTTTAAGTTACATGTTTTCATTAAAATAACTTGGTCAGATGTTTTTACAACACTAAATAAATGATGCTACGATTTATATATTCTATAGTTGATATTCAATAAATAAAATGAATAACTAATTTAGAAAATAATAATAAAGGCTACAAACAAATAATTACCTTAATTAGTAGCACACAAATGCCATAATAGTTCTTTTTCCATTTTATAAAGTTTGAGTGATTCCAAAAATCTAGTGATACATTGCATATATGTGTATGTTAATAAAAAATATGAAAATTTGATACATTTGTTAATTGATATCAACTTTTTTACATTCGTATACGAGTTCACATATTTTGTTAATTCTTAAATAAATTGTTTTGAGGATTCGACATATACAGTCGACTCTTGATATCTCGAAATTGACGAAAGAGAGAAAAATATTCGAGATAATCGAAGTTCGAGACATCAAAAATAACACAAATATATTATTATAGGTTTTATTTCAACATTATGAAAAAATACGAGATCAAATCATAACAATAAAGAAAAATACTTTTACTTTCATTCTGATAAAGGCATTGGATTTTGTATAGTAAAATTTCACTTTTTCTTTATTATTATTTACTAAATTGTATCACTTTACTATTCTAACCAAAAAATTGTCAAGTTTTTCATTCATGGATTCTAAAATTATTTTCACATAATTCAACAACCTCTCACAGATATTAAATTTGATGTGGCCCCATTAGTGCTCAGCAGCATTATTTAAATGTATTAAATAATTAATTTCTTTATCTCTATCTTGAAATGGTATAATCGCATATTTGTTAATAACATCAATTGGTCTTATAGCCAAAACATTATCAGATACCAAATTTCCACATAACAAAATATTTCTGCATTGGAAATCTATATCATTATCAGACTTCTTCATTTTTTGTGGGCAATTTTTCACATATTAAAAATACTTCTTCATTATGTACAATTACATAATTTAAAACGAAGCAAGTATTTTGTCCTATACCCAACATAAAATCTGCTCTAACAAATTTTTGACTACACCTTATAATGCTAAATAATTTATTGCAATATAGCATTCTTTCATAAGATGCCACACTTGATAGGTTTTTTTGGTTATTCATGGGCAAGAGTTTTAAAAGTTCTACTTCATGAACTCTAGGTAATTTAATAGACTTCTGAAGACCAAGTACCACACAATTATTTATTTTCGGATTTCTTATGGTAGAGTGACGCTTATGCTGCATGTTTTGAATATAAGCTTGAACTCTGCTATTTTTTACATTTTCTTGCAGAATTAACAATTTTGAAATAGACTGCATTGCATACGAAGACAATATTTGGCTTGCTTCGCATCTAGTAACGGGATGAAATTGTTTTACTTGCCATAGTGCACCGTTCACCTTCATATCTAAAACAGGACTGGGCCCACAGTGGACCCCAAGATTTTACAGCTTGTGGTAAATGAAGAAGCAAATGGATATTGTAAGTTTGCTCTTGAATACCACAAATGTCTTTTTAGACATAGACAAATTGTTGCAATGCAAATTCTGCTTCTTCTAAATCATTAGCTGTTACTTCATTGCCCAACAACAATGATATTTCATGTACTAGTAACAACAATGATTATTCACATTTTTGCTAATCAAAACTTTAATCATTATTTGTGAAACAAAGAGGAAAATTCGAAACTCTCAGGCTTTCCAAAGTAGAACCTCATTTGTCGAGCGCAGTTTTCTTGTTGGTTCTTGGGGAAATTTTATGTTCAAAATACGGTGATAAAGGTCTATCAAGGATTTTTGCTTGATTGAAAAATCATTTGCTGATGTCTGGAGCCAAAGGGACATTATTTGTCTTACTACGCTCAACAGAACATCATGCATATAATCAAGGACAAAACTCCGAACTAAATCAAAATTTGGATATAATTGGAATTGTTGAAGTAAATCAAGTTCCCTCGACACAAGACCTGTGCAAGCGTAGAAAAAGAAACGAAAAGTCTTCCTTGAAATTGTAAGCATAAACTTTTCCAATTTTTATAGTCTAAGATCAGGGGTAGATCTAGACAAAAGTTGTGGCTGTTTTGTTGCTCCTTCACAAATTAAAATTCATAAAAAAAGTCCTTTACAAAATTTTGTTTTATTGATCCCTTTACCAAATTATTCTATATAAGTACTAATATACTTGGTTGAATGAAATATTCTTGATATTAAACATAAAGTATAGCGTTTCACAAAAAGAACTGGTAATTTCACAAAGATGTTTTTATTTTTCACAAAAATGGGCCCCTAATAATAAAACTTGATCCACCCCTGAAGATCTTATGCGTTACAAAAAATGCATTACAATTAATGGAGTAAACAGATCTGCATTTTTAAAGCTAATGTAGTTAAATCAATATCTTATTCTTTTTCAAAACAAATTCAATATTCTAATTTGATGTTCGTGATGCTTAATTATAAATGTACAGAATTTTATGCAATATAATAGCAATACGATATAGGAAATTTACTCATATACTCCATCGCACAAGTGGTATAAGGTTAGGGATTTCATTTGGTATTTCCAAGAATATTTGGAGTTTAACATTTTTTATATTAAATGATGCACTTGATATTAAATTGTAAATACGAGAAGTGTATAAATTGTTGAGTAATTACATTTATTTTTCTTCCTTTCTACTGTTGCGAAGACTGTGTAATGTAGAGAGATACTGTATGTAATACTTCTCCTTTTTTTAGTGGGGGACGGATACTTTCACAAGAGATTACGAGAGAATGATTAGCGATAGGCTAATAATACTGTAATCAGCCCCCCATCCCCCAAAAAACCTTGTATTTTTGTCAATGCGTTTTAAAAATTAGCACAAAATTTGTCATTCAGTGGCAAAATAAATGCATATTTCAGCAATTGACCATTAAGAAGAAATCGCATACTCCAAGAGAGAGTTGTGAAATAATCGCATATTTCAGAAAAGGATGTAGAAAAAAATCATGTATTTTAGAAATAAACTGTGAAAATCATGTTTGTTTATCGCTATCGCCACTGACTTCAAGTAAACTCCCGAACATCTGCGAATTTGAGTGGTGATGGCGATAAACACAAACCCGATTTTCACAAAATCTCATTGACAAAAATAAGGTTTTTTTTCTTTCCTCTAAGCTTGAAGAAACTTTAGCCTTTATGTCATATGCATACAAACTTTATTTTATATAGGCAAGTCTGCACCCCTGTTCCAATTGTATTTTTTTCTTGTTTTTCATTAAGAGCCTTCTTTTTTAACACTTTTAATCTTCAAATTTACGTATATATATTACTTTTTTATTCATTCATTTATTTATGTTGCAGGAAACATCACAAGGTGTCAATAAAAATGAAACACGAACAAAGCGACTTCTTTAAAGTGATTCGAAAAACGATGAATAAAGGCAGTGGAAACATTGATTGCAGCAATTGTAAAAGTTTAAATGAAAAACTCAAACAAAGAAATGTAGAAATAGAAAGACTGCAGAAAGAGTTAGAAATAAAATTAATGTTCTCTGCAAGAAACCAAACGAAAATGTAAAGAAATGAAGCTAACGTATAAAGAGAAAAAAAGGCAAACGAAAGAAGAAAATAAAGAAGTGCAAGGAGAAATGATGAAGTTTGGCGTAAAGACCATTCCAGCTGGAAAGCTGGCTCTATGAAGATCTGAATATTCGAAATATGTTGGGGAACTTTTAGATATTTGTTTTGGGCGGGAAACACTTTCTGAAAGTGTTTTAAAATGTAACAAGACTCGTATGTCTGAAACAAATGTCTTGGACGAAAGTACGATTAATGACATAATGGCTCACGTAATGGAAATGTTTCAGCCTATAAGTATTGGCATGGTTCCAGCAACCATACGGCAAAAATCAAATACATGCCATAAATCAAAACAAAGAAACGGAATGTAAAATAAATTTCTTATATTTTATATGTGTGAGTTTTTTTGCAGTTTTGTGAAAATCAAGGTAGGTAAATTTTTATTTGTAACTAAAGTGTTGTCATTTTCATCAATTGTTAATACTATGCAAATATCCACTTGCCACCATAGCATTTTATATTTAATAATCTGAGAGGTATAATATTCAAAAATTACTAAATCAGTTGAGAGGTGGAAAAACACATTTAATAGAATTCATTGAAATTTTTTTTATTAAACTAAATCTTATTTCGAATGCTATACTTTTCTACATTAATTACTCTTGGAGAGACTTTATTTACGTCTGAAGTGAATCCTTTCTGATAACAATATGATACAGGTGCTAAAATTGATTATTTAAAAAGTGAACCTATTGTCTTATGAGGATTTTCTTTTGTTTATATTCAAGTGACTTTTTTCACATTATTTGGTATGTTACGCAAGAGGAATGTTCATAGTAAATTTAACTTTTCTTATTATAAAAAGTATTTATAAAAAATCAGCTTTTTTAATAACCCTGGTGTTAACTTCAGTTTTATTATAGACAAAAACCCTTGATATTAAGTTGAATTGATATCTAAAAAATTGTGTAAAAGTTTTATGATTTCAAATATTTTTATTTTTTTATAAATATGTTTACAATTTAAAAGTGCAGAAATTCTGTAACTTTCGATTAGATTTTAATTTATGTGTGATAATCTTAACGGTATACTGAGATTTTGTTAAGCTGTGGACTGTGTAGATAATTTAAATCTCGTGGGATATACGATATATGCATCTTGCAAAATATATGTATGTATATATTAAAGATAATTATTCCCAATAAAAGTTATGCATTGAATTCAAGAGAGGATGATAAAAGAGTCAGCAGAAAAACCTGCAAAAAAACTGTATATACAGGTTTTTTACCTGTATGCATTTTGAATAAAAGCTTGCAGGTAAGACGCGGGGTTTTTTTTCCATCTGAAAAAATGTTAGCAAAAAGCCTTCAGGAAAATTGCATGTATTTCGGACAGAAATATGCAGGTAAGATGCCGGCTTTTTAGTTAGCAAAAAACCTTCAGGAACATTGCAGGTTTTTTGATATCTGAAGACTTCCTAAAGGTTTTTTAAAGGTTTTTTTTGCTGACTGTTTTTACTTGGGTATGGCAGAATCAGGCTCGGCTGGGTTAAAGCACACGTAGGCATAAAAGGCAATGAAATATCAGATAGCCTTGCGAAGGAGGCAACCACAGATGGACTACCAGCCAGTCTTCCTTTCCCAAAAATTTGCCTAAAAACCAACGATTACAGCTCTCCCTCTCGCTTTGGCAAGCTGAGTGGGAAAATGGTGAGACTGGCAGATCGGTTTACAGCATTTTTCCGAAAATATCAAAAAAACACCTGCACTATTCCAGACAATGCATCCAATTCGCCACTAGGCATGGCCCCTTCCCCACCTACTTCAAGAGATTCGGTCTTCATTCTATAGACTACTGCGGATGTGGGGAAATAGGAAATCCCTATACTAAGCAACGAGATGCCCACTTGCGTTATCGTTTCACCTCAAGAAACCAAGCAAACAATTCATAGTCCATTGGTGGAAGAGCGCCCTATCCAGCAAACTCTCAAGACGAAATATAGATAATTTAATCACATTGCTAGCGACTAACGAAGACCTAATTAAAAGTCAAAATACAACACCGTCACAGACTCCATCCTAGAAATAGATACTTCCAAAGATTCATATCCCGGAACCAGAAATTCGATGAATACCCATTTGAGCAGCACAGCACACTAGCTTAAGAACAGCAACCAGCCACCACCGATTCTACCGTAATTTATTCGAAAAATTCACCCTTCCCATCACTACCAAACGTGGAGTAGCAATTCCAGCGATCCCTAAGTATAAATAACAAGACAGAACAAAAAAGCCAGTCCCACAATTTTTAGGATGATTGCGGCAATAATCATCAATTGTAATATATCATTCAATTATTCTTTATGGTAGCATCGAACAACACTAACAGCCCCGAATCATCCCAGATAGCAATTTAAGTTTGCAGCAAGCTTGCCACAAATTTGTCATGTCAAAAGTGCAAGCTTGCCACAAATTTTTCATGAGAAGAGTGAAAGCTTGCAGCAAGTTATCGAAAGCGTCGAAGTCACCATGAAACTAACTTGCAGCAAGCTTGCCACAAACTTGCCGTGCAAACTTATTGCAAATTATAGGAAAAACAGAGTACGAAACACAACCCGGGATAGAGCTCGCGACCTACTGCTTAGTAGCCAGGCGTTGATACCACTCCGCCAGCTTGACTACGAGAGGAGAAGATCGATTTCGCTAATACATCGTTCGATTCGATTCGTATACGATTTATTTTAAACTATTTTCTGGACTTCATTAATTTTTGGAGTTGAGAATATGATTTGAAGTCAAAGAGACAGAGCGATTTTTGCTAATAACTACGTTTTACTAGTAGAATAAATTTTAAAATTAGAGTTCAAAAGTAATTAATTGAAAATGGGACAAAATGTCTAGTTATTATTTTTCAACAAACAATGACTGTTTTTTAGATTCAATTTTGTTTATAAACGTTAAAATTTCAACATTAAGAAAAAGGCGATATAGTTTTCTTTACAGTGCGACTGATATATTTAGTAAAAAAGATGAAAAATGCTTCAAATTTTTTTTTAAAAAGTTATTTTTTTCACAAATTATCATTCATTTATTGAATTAATAAAACGAAGGGCGGTCTAGGAGATACTATTAAAAATCGGATGTTTTTTTAAAACAGGGACAAAGATAATTATTTCTTTATTCTGCTATCTTTGCAGTAATCTTGTTTTGTAAACTTGCTGCAAGTTTGATTTGCAAGGGAGGTGGCGCTGTTTGTCACATCGAATTTGCAGCAAATGCGTTGCAAGCAAGGGTGACGCTAGTTGTCACAGCGAACTTGCTACAAGTTTGATTCAAGTTTGACGCGTCAAATTTTGCCATGACAAGTCAAAATCAAATTTGCTGCAAACTTACGTGCTATCTGGGATAGAGTTGCAACTGTATGAAACAATGTAACTAAAGGAAACATTCTACTCTTTCACTGCGCTCATGTGATAACTGCTCTTGTATATATTTTGTATTACACTCGGATTGTAACCCTCTATGTACTTTTTATTTTATTATTCTTTGTTCACGTATAATTATGTTCATTATTATGTCTTTTTTTATCTCATGGTGTAATTTTTTTTTGCTTTTCAATAAAGTTTCACACATATTCATCCAACCGACAGGGAGCCGCTGAGGCTCCGAGTACGGGGGTATGCTGTGGTGTTATGTAGAGGAAACAGACTTTAAGGTCTGAATGTAATATTCATTACCTCTAAGACCTGAAACCCTTTTTGAATATATTGGAAAGAAAAACATTTATACACAAAGAAGAAATTAAAAACAGCCTTTTCAACAAAGTATGAAAAGAAGGGCTTAAAATCTTACCTCTTACAAAAGTTGTGGAGTGGAACAAAAGAAAGGACGCCGTTACAAAGTAATCTAAGTAATTAGCACCTATCTCCATCTAGTGAGGAATACACTAACTAAAGACTTGATAATTTTTTGGAATATTTTTCACAAAATTTTTTTTAAGGTTTCTATTTTGTTTTTAATATTTTTCATTTTTTTATTGTTTTTATGCATTTTTCTAATTTTTTTGCTGTTTTTTTATTTTTATTTTTTGTTTTATTATTATAGGAAAATTCAGAGAAGTTTGCAGGATTCTGAATTTTAAAGGAGTTTTTTGAAATTTAATAGTAGGGAAAAGGTAAGGAAATGTTAAATTATTTGTCTCGATTTATAATTTTTTGGCTAACGCCGACATTCTTTTGTCGAGTTCTTTTTTGCTGCAATGAGTTGATATGTGATGTTTGAATTGTACTCATTGACCATAATCTCTTTGAAGTGGAAATTACACTTAATATGAAAATTATTTTCTGCTTTGTCTACGGTAGCGATAATAAATTTATTTTTTAAGTTTTGAATATGCTTTTTAAGATTTGTATCAAAGAAAATACCTCTATTGATGTTTTTTCTTTTTTTGATGTTAATTAATTGTTTGGTTTCCATCAAAATGTGATGTTTCCATTCACCAAAGATTTCAATAGGTTAATGATATTTTCTAGCTATTTTAGCAATAAATATGTCCAAGTCTCTGCCAATGGAACCATCAACTCTCTTTAGGCTCACCCTATTTTTTAATCTGAATTTAGATCCCTTTTCCATGATTTCACTTTGAGAGTCAGAAATTATTATTTTTAGATTACCTGTGATAACGTGTCCCCCATCTTTAACAATAAAATTCTTGCTTTCCTCTTTATTACAATAGTAGTGTGGAATGTCAATTTCATTTAAATTTTTACAAAAGTAATTGTAATTACAGATTTGGTTTTTGAGAGTCCTTTGGTATTTAAAGGCAGATGAAATAACAGAAATGTTTTTAACAGGGAAGTAATTTTTACTGTCATGGGTAATTTTAGGCAGCTGTAATTGTTTGAAAAAAATATCAAGGAACTTGAAAACACAGAATTCCTTTATCTCACATTTATTAACTTTAAAAAAAAGACTATTATTGCCTATTCTAAGTTTAAATTTAACGAGATCAAAGAAAACGAATGTAATATTGTTATTAGTAAATTTTAGTCCTTCGAATTTATGATTAATAAACCATTTGAGTCTATTGTTCTTTATCTTGAATAAATATTGTTCAATTTTGTTGATATTTTCCTAGCTATGGTCAACAAAAATTCTTTTCATACTTTGTTTAAAGGACTGTTTTTAATTTCTTCTTTGTGGATAAATGTTTTTCTTTACAGTATATTCCGGAATGGGTTCAGGCTTTAGAGGAAATTAATATAAAATTCAGACCTTAAAGTTTTTTTCCTCTACAGAAAACCTCTTCCAGTTTAGAATCTACATAGATGAATGGCTTCTGATGAAGTCATCCACCGGATTCTTACTTCTTATCGTTGTCTGTTATTATTTTTGAATATTTAACTCATCTATAATTAAAAATTCCCTTTATTAGTATTCATATTTATCAAAATGCATTAACCTTTACTACTCCGTTTGTCACATTTGCCAATAGAAGGCTTGTTTTCGACCTAAAATCAGTCGCAAGTATTTTTCAAGCATTAGTTGATCTGGTTATTGATGAACTTAAACTTTGTGGTACTACAGGTATATGTGCATATCAAGTTGTCATCGTTATTGGTGCTCACTCATTTCAAGATATGCACAAAAAAAATTTCGAGCAGTACTTGACATTTTAATGAAATACAACTTCACACTATCTCCGGTAATGTGTGTTTTCTTCGAAGCAACTATTGATTATCTTGGTTTTAAAATCTCTCACAACAAAATTCAGCCAATCTTTTCAAATATTTTTTAAATTACCAGCTTTCAATCACAAGAAAGTAAGACATTTTTTTTGGTCTATGTGGTTTTTATAAATCTTTGATACCTGTTTTTGCTTCACTGACAGAATGTCTCACTCAATTAACTAAGAAAAATATTCCATTTCAATGGACTCCCACTCATCAAGAGGCAATCAAAAAACTACAGGATGTTTTTTTTTCACTAAACCTTTTGTGAGATTACCCGAATGAGATAAACCTTTTGTTTTAAACACAGACGCATCAGGCAAAGCAATTTCTGATATTTTATTACAGGAGCATGAAGGCAAATTACATTCCATTTAATATTACAATAAAACGTTATCAAATTCGGAAAGAAATTACCCTGCTATAAAATTGGAATTATTTGCTATTTACAAATCAGTTCATGCATTCAAAACATATTTATACAACACCAACTTCAAAATTCTAACCGACAGTAAACCACTGCTGCACTACAAGAAATTGCGTCTCCTACTGACATTGTTTCAAGATGGTTACTGTATTTATTTCAATTTCAATTTACCTGAGAACATATTTCAGGCAAGGATAATATTTTATTGGATTTCTTGTCCTGATTTCCTGTTAAACGTACGGACGTTTCCAACACCCAACAGGACGAACACGAATTGATTTTACCAGTTGTTGAGGCCCATTGCAACACAATAAATGCAACTTCAGACGCTTCATTAGAAATTTCGACCAGCACTTGGTTAAAAGAATAGGCAGCTGACATATAAACTAATGAAATCATTCAGATACTAAAGAATCCATCTCTTAGGGAATTAAATAATATTTGTGGTTTTTACATAGATTATAGAACGCACATTTTGATGTTTAAATCTCACAGGAAGTCTCAAGCAGAATTGATTGTTGTACCAAAATCCCTGCAACACAAAGCTTTGGATAGTTGTCACATTTCTCACACTGGTATAGATAAAATAATATAAATTGTTCGTAACAGATATTATTGGAAAGGTGTATACATGAACACCAAAAATATCGTTCTTAGCTGTGAGCATTGTATAAAAAATAAATCTTTAATACCTAATCACGCACCACCACAGTCCAACAGAATACCTACAAGACCGGGTGATTATATATCTGTTGACATAAAAGGTCCACTTCCAAATTCAGGATATATTCTCACAATCCTTGATCATTTTTCTAAACATGTCTTATATCCTCTAAAAATATTACAACAAAAACAGTTTCCAAACATATTTTGAATTACGTTTAAATACATGGCAGACCAAACCAAATTTTGAGTCATAAGGGTTGACAATTCACATCAGATTCATTCCTTTAATTAATAAAACACTCTGAATAAAATTACGTCACACGTCACCCTTTTATCCTGAAACGAATGGGCAAACTGAACGCCTGAATCCTGCCATCGAATCTAGTATACTCACCCTTCAGGAGAAAGGTGTTAATCTTCAGAATGCACTGTTAATTCACCGAAATATTTATAATTTGCTAATTCATCCTTCAACAGGATACACACCAAATATTTTGCATTTTTGTCGGAATCTTCCTTTAATTTTTGACACATATGATAATAACTCTGAACCTCTCTTTTCCGATAAGGCTCATTATTTAA
>BGPR01035622.1:0-15879 GCA_013235015.1 Araneus ventricosus | reverse complement strand
ATCGAAGCGGGAAAATTTTTATGAATCGTAGAGAAATTTCCAGTATTTGAACATTTTTAAAAATAGTTGATTCAACTGTCTTTTCATAACACAGGTGTGGAGGAAATGCATGCGAGTGAGTGAGTGAGTTTGGGTTTTATGGCGCAAGGGCCAGACTTGGGCATGCTCCGCCAAAGAGGAAATGCTTACAAAAAATATCGAAATAGACAGCAGAAAATATTTATGAATCGTAGAGAAATTTCCAGTATTTGAACATTTTAAAAATAGTTGATTCTACTGTATTTTCATAAAACAGGTGTGGAGGAAATGTATGCGAGTGAGTGAGTTTGAGTTTTATGGCGCAAGGGACAGACTTGGCCATGCTGCGCCAAAGAAAATATCGAAATAGACAGCAGAAAATATTTATGTATCGTAGAGAAATTTCCAGTATTTGAACATTTTTAAAGATAGATAATTCAACTGCAGTTTCAAAAAACATGTTGGGAGAAATATATGAAAATATATCGAAAGACACTCACCTTGAAGAATCAAGAACGAATGTAAATTTTTATTCCAACTCTAAGATTACGGAACGCTCCGGAGAGGACTAAATGCTCTTTTTATGCCCTAGAAACGACCTAACAAAGTCCTTCAAAAGCTAATAGAGTGTGTAAGTCAAACTAAACGGAACACGTGTAAATACATAAAAATATATTCGACCTTTTTGCTTACTTCAGTCATCGATCAAGTGCATCAGGCAATTCTGATGCTGGTAAAACCAAAACAAGATAATTGTGTTGATAAATATTTAAATCTGTATCTTTTAGCTTAGGAGAGAAAAAAACCAGTGAACTCTGAAGTTCACACGAGCAATCAAATCTTTTTTTTTACTCTCTTCTGTTTAAAATGACATATTTATACTTGTTATGACGGAGTTAGGTGTATGGTAAGACATCAGTGGTATAAATGTCATCATCAAAATTAAGAAAAGTACATCACAAAATACCAGGTCTTCTAGAGACAACTTAATCTCTCACATCAATTTTTTTAAAGAATACAGAATTGATTTTAAAAAATCAATGATATTTTTTAAAAATCTGATATCTCTCGTCGAAAAATAAGACGTCCAGACCGAGTTTAAAAATAAACTTAGTATTAGAAAGCATAAGACGAAAAATTAGTTTGATTACAAAAATTGAGAAGAAACTTAATTAAACGAAAAAGATCAATTTAAAGTCACAATTTATTTTGCAGTGTGCGTTAGAGATGGAACTTTACACTCATTAAAAGCTCGATTTAACCAAATAAAGTCACATTATGAAAATTTTAGCGTTTCATTTAATTTAAATATCTCTACACACTGATGGAAAATGAAATCCCAATATCAAGAAGAAATTAGTTTAAAGGAATTAAATTTAGGCACAGCATTTGTCTAGGTAACATATTTATTTGATTAAAATTTCAAGGTCATAGGTGTCACAGAAAACTAATAAAGTTTGTGATGTGATTTGTGATGATGATGTCATTTGTAGGATGATTCGAATGTAAAATGGCGGTACATTAACATCGCGTATGCGTAAGAAGAGCCATTTCGAATGTAAAATAGCGGTACATTAACATCCGCTGTAGTGGCCAAGATTTTAATGCAAGCAAGCAAACGCGCATACAGCGTGTCGTATGTCATTTTGTGGGATGCATGAATTTTTGTGATTTGTGATGATGATGTCATTTGTAGGATGATTCGAATGTAAAATGGCGGTACATTAACATCCGCTGTAGTGGCCATGATTTTCAATGCAAGCAAGCAAACGCGCATACAGCGTGTCGTATGTCATTTTGTGTTCATGCCTGTAGACCCTGGTTAACCAATTCACCAACGGTTCATGCTGGTTGTAGATGGCGCTGGATTTATCGTCCAACAATGTTCATTAGGGTGTCTAAAAAAAACCTTAAAAAAACATTGCTGCCCAGGGTTTTTCCCATTCCATTTGGTTCCAATAGAGAGTATTTGAAGTTTCAACCCTCTAAGTTGACTGCACGATTTGCCTGTAAAGCCCTAAATTTTGAAAAAAGACTCCTAAAATGTGAAATTTTTTGAATGTTTTAGAAATTTTATATGGCTACTGACTTGCGCCTTATGTCTGACCAAACTTTAAGGCTAGGTGAGGCATGCAGAAGCCACTTTCGTATTTTTTCGAATATCACTCGAAAGGCTGGATGAATTTACATCGAACTTCGCATATATAAAGAATAGGTTGTTACTCACAATTTACATCAAAAGTTCGGTTACGAAGGCATTCAAGGGACCGACCTCAAATTGATGAACTCGAAGAGGAACCTTGACTCACTGGGCTTCACAGAAAGCTAATAATGGTTTTAAACTTTCATCAACTCCTTTGTGTGACGTACGCAATTTTTAAAAGCATTTTCGTAAAAATAACACAAATATTCGGGAAGATATGAAGATTTCTTTTAAAAAATCCCAAATTTTTCCGCATGTTTTTGCTTATATCTTGCTGAGTTTTCCTTGGACTTGTATAAAACTCGTAGAGTTCGTGGCAATAAATTTGAGAAACATTGTATTAAATTATCTTGTAAGTAAGTTAAATATTAAAGGAGGTATTAGAATTTGTAGTAAATATTGTTTTACTGTGCATTCGCAGTTCGTAGCGTAATTTTTCTTTCACAACTTAGCCATATGTATAGCACAACTTATATAAAAATTCCAGTTCAATTCCGTTAATATTCAGAAAGATTTCGGCTTAATCAGTGATGTTTTATGTTTAATGCCACCTGCTGCGTCCAGATGGCGTTTGCGCACCCATGTTCCTATTCGATTCTGAAAGCTTATCGGTACTTTTCCGTTAGCCGGGCGCAAGCGAAAAATCGCCAAATAATGTAGAATTCCGCCAAATTTCTTACAACCATTCGCTTGGCGACTTGGCTAGCGTTTGGTTCACAATTGGCGACATTTGCGCCCGGCTAACAGAAAATCGCTTCGCTCTTGGCTCGCGTTTGGTTCACAATTGGCGATATATGCGCCCGGCTAACGGAAAATCGCTTCGCTCTTGGCTCGCGTTTGGTTCACAATTGGCGACATTTGCGCCCGGTTAACGCAAAAGTACCAGCTTATCGTATGCCTGACCTACCCTTAAAGTTTGGCCACGTTTTTCTAAATAACCCTATATATTTCAACGTAATCTTGGTTCAAAATGAGACAAAAAGAGGATTTTATTATTTTTTTAAGTGAAACAAATTAACAAAATACTAGAGTTTTGATTGTAAATCTTGTTACCAAATGGTTCATCCAATATGTTTAATTCTTTAAACAATTCCTACCATGCAAACAGTTAATGATGCTCGAATGCAGATTTTTGAACAAAAATCTTTAATTAAAAGTTTTAAAATATGAAATTCCTTTTAATGAAGTGAAAATCGCAGAAATATATTTAAGCAACATAATAAGAATGACACATAAGAAAAAATTGACATGACTCAAAGCAAAATTTTATTCAATTATTGATTCTTCTTGTACACGATTATTTCATGTCAGTTTTCTATAAGCATAAAAGCATTTTGTTTAGATTGTACAAAAAAGTTCCAAATTAATGATAACAATCAAGTTCAGTCCTTCGGGGGTATACTGTGGTGTAAAGTAAAGTAAAGCATCAAGTTCAATGAGAAGTAGCTGAATTTGTTTTATGAGTAGTGTTTTCAGAATATGATTTATTGCTAATAATTTCAATTAAAGTTCATGTAGACAAATCTGATAATATAATCAACATGCAATAAGATAAAAAGATACCAATTCTTACACATCATTAAAGAAAATTAGAATAGTGTTGTAGTGCTTGCAGATACACCAGATGGCGTTCTGAGAACCTATGCTCGTAAAGGAAAAAGGAATTTGGCCAACTTTTATAGGACTATCTTTTAATATAATCAAAACAAATCTTCTACATATTTAGCTTTAAAAATTCTTTAAATATTTCTGTATCATGGAAAAGTAAATTAACTAACAATCTTTTTTCAAACCACGACCATTATTAAACTCTTATAATTTGTTAAGTTAGTTTGTCAAATAGAGCATTAAAGCGTTAAACTATCGTATTTCGCATTTAACAAAAAGTTCATACATTCTTTCAATAGTGAAATGGTTTTTATTTCCACAGCAGTATCGCTTCTTGTATATTTTAAAAGAATTTAAAATGACAATTTTCTCAGTAATCCACAAACAGAAAGAAAATACATTCAATATATAATATATATAGCATTGTTGCCTTAAAAATATTGTGTTTTACATTTACAAAATAATCATAAATTATTTTCATTATGAAATGATTTTTGTTTCAATAAAAGCACTGTCTCTTGTATAAGAATTTTTAAGAATTCTTTTTTCTCAATGATTCACGAATAGAAATGTAGATCTATATCTGTATATATATTTCGCAAGCGTAATGGTGAAAAGTGGAAAAGATAAGAAAAGGAGGGGAATAGATTTTTTAAAAAAAAGTGAAGACATCAATACAAAATAGAATAATTAATTTTAAGTGAAAATTAAACACATGTTACCCAAGAGAGAGTAAAATGCTAATGTGTTGTTAAGATGGTTTACATCGAAAAAAAATTCCTAACATTATTCTAATTTTTTTTTAGGGACTGGAAAGATTTAGTTTTAAATTTCATACTTTAAAGTTTCGAATATATTCACAAATTTTAGTAGGATTTATCTATCTACAAAACTGACAATTTAAAATTTATTTATTAAAAACTCTGAATTGAAATTATTCTATTATCAATGACAGGCAATTCAGTTCTGTTTGAAATACCTCTCTCAGAGTTGTGATGTTGCAGAAAAGACGCGGAAATGTACTTATTTCGTTAAGCAAATAAATTCCTCACATCTTCAACATATTTCTCAGTGTCATCATTTCCCACTAATCCTAAAAATTGAAACATCGAATTAGCATAACCTTTTAGCTTACTGAACATAGAATTTGATATTTCTTCTTTTTCCGAAAGGTGGCGCTGCAACATCTGCTTGATATCACTTTCGCTTCGCAACACTTCATCGCGAATATTTCCTAATATCACTTCCGTTGGAGACAGCAAACATTCATCTATTGGTGATTTATATCTGTTCCCTGTTATGGTTCGGGTTATCATATCAGCAAGAAGCAGTGAACAATTTAAATCAGTAGCTTGAGTTGAATGATAAGTACTTCGGTCCTTTTGATCACTTAACAAAAAGGATTTTGAACAGCTATTATTACCATCAAAATTAAGATTGAAAATAGTATCAGATTTTGGCCCGATTCTTTCTTTGTTCCTATGATCTTCTGCAGAAGTCGTGACTATTTTTTGCGTGTCTGTAATTGTAGGATTCGACTCCACAATTGGGCCAGTATTTCTCGTTTCTGAACGTTCGTACGACAATTTAGAGCAGTCGTCATAGTTTCTTATAGAAATTTGTTCTCCATCAATTATTTGATTAAGTGATCTTATTATATTTGTTATAAAATAACTCTGTAAGAATGTGCTTAAGAAGCCAATTGTTGATGACATGCCTTTTGGAGCACCGTTAGTCATATAATCGCCGTCTACTACAATTTCTTCAGGTGACCTTAGCAAACGATACTCAGATCTTCTGGACTGATTCAAACCAGTTACGTTATACTCGAGAGGAAGTGGGTTTGTATTGTTATACACTATGTAGGACTTGTGTGTAGTAGGTCTGAACACATTCGTATCAACATAGCTGCCAAAACCCGACAGCTCTACATTAATCTCGCTTTTGTAGTTCTCCAAATCTTGAAAAGAATATTGATTTGTCTGGTTAATCATTCTTACTTCCCATAAAGTGTAAGGGCTGAGCAATAAATCACCCGATTTCAGTTTGTTATATACCTCATTCGACCGTATTGGCGTTCCATCATTGTTCTTTTCGTAAGAATACGAGATTGTAACGCTGTCGCTGGTAATCAAGAAGATTTTGTTTTCATATCTGTAGTAAGAACTACCGAGGTGAGTCGCTCTTATATCGAATGCTTTAAGTGTTTCATACAGTAGGGGTTGTGCAGTTTCATTCTTTAATTTAAAATCAAAGTCGATTTCTCTGAATTTGATGGCATCTTTATGAGGCACGGAGTCCTTTACGTCTGCTTTGAGAACAACTTGTTTCCCTGACAATAAGTTGGAAATTAGACTTCCAAAGTCCTCATTTTTCCACACAAAAAATGGTTGGGACGAAACATATCGGCTGCTGAATTCTTCACACTGGAGGTATTCGTCACCGTTCTTGACGGACGCATCGTACAAATCAATTTTCTGTTTTATTGCTTCGATTTGTCTCGCTGCATTTTGGACTAAGTCCTCGATATTCGTCTCCAGTTCAATTTGGGATGGGAGCATGGATTTCTCGATGTAGTGGTCTGCGAATGGAAACACCCACTGCTTGAAAGCATCAATTGCTGATTTGTATTGCTTCAGCACTACGTTGGCCCTTATTGAAAATTCAAGGTGGTTGACGGAATTTATAAGTTGCTGGTTCTTGATGTTGATGCTGCTTGCTGCGACGGAACTGATATCTGCGATATAATTAGCCAGGTTTTGTTGGTCCTGGTAATTTTCTATGCGGTCATATATTTTGATCAAGGTGGTCATGACTTCCTCCAACTTCTCTATGCTACGACTGAGATCATCCTTTACTTCGAATCCTTCGGTTAATCTTTCCATTTGCAACCGCATATCTTTCAGGGTACTCTGCACTTGCCATTTCGTAACATCAAGGGCTACTTGAGATTTGGATCCCAGTTTATCGCTTATGTCCTTCATGTGGTCCTCCATTTCTTGCAACATCGGTTCTATGGCATCAGAAATGTTTTCTTCATACTCCTTGAGTTTCTTAATTTTATCTTTGATTTTTTTCATAGCATCGGTAACGGCATCCATTTTTTCGTTGTCTTCTTTCGTTCTGCCGTTCATGTTAAGCAGCAAAGAGCCGAACTGCGCAATTTGGGTTATTTGTTTGATGACTTTCAATGCATCAACTGTTTTTTTATCGTCCAAATCGATTTTCAAGTCGTCTCCTTTTCTTTTAAGCTCTCCTTTAAGTTCACTTTCCAGTGCTTTGACTTGCTTAAAATCCATTTTCTTCTCACTAGCTTTCTTTAACTTGTCTTTAATATCATCTATTTTGCCTGTCATATCACTCAGTTTTTCAGGATTTTTCTTTATTTCTTCCGACAGATCATCCAACAGTTTGTTGAGATAGGCAACTTTTTTATTTCTCATCGCTTTTATTTGACCACCTATAGTTGCTATGGCTGACACAACATCTGACGGTAAATTTAAAGCTTGCTGCTGATTGTTTAAAGCCAAAGATTCAGCAACAGTGCTTGCTGCTTCTATAACAGTGCCAGCAATTGCTCCAATAGGCCCTAAGAAACTTACTATTCCGCCTATAATATGAAAAAAACTGAACAGACCTTTCGTTGCCACAGAATTTTCCAATTCCTTCTTTTTCTCTGCCAGTTTCTCATAATCTTTTTCGGCTTGCTTCTGCAAAGTAATTGTTTCTTCAATTAAAGTGTCAACCTCATCGTCAATCTTCGAATTAATATTCTCGATTTCAGGGTTAATCTGTTTCTTAATTAAAGATTTAGCTTCTTCTATTTTCTTGTCAATGCCTTTTTTGTAATTTTCTTTGTATTTGTTAATGACATCGAGTTTGCTATTCGTCATTTGTAAATCTTTAAGAGTTATTATGTTCTCTTTAATCAAATTCAAATACCCGCGGATATCTATTATTAAGTTAGATTCGGAATTTCCTTTTAAATTATAGAGCCTACCTAGTGTCGCAGTGTATAAGTAGTTAAGAACCTTTTTGCTCTCATCTGAATCTGCGGCGTCTTTCTGACTTTTCGCAAGTTCACTTACCCTCTCCAGTAAAGAGCTGTAAAAGTGATTAAAGTCCATCTGGTTACTCAATTTGTGGAACTGCTCTTCCAAGCCCTGAAATTCGTCTATCAGTGCGAGAGTATCGTAAAAGTTTCTCACATCATTTCTGTTATTTAGCTGATCTAAGAATTGAAGAAGAGGGTACTTTTCGAAACGGTTATTTATGTTCCCTCGTAAAAAGATCTTGTACTCGTTAATTATATTGGATGGTCTATTAATGCCATTTGATGGCACTGGATCTTGTAGGCCGACAGCATTTTCTCCATCGGTGCCCTTGCTTCCAGCAGGACGTATGCCATTAGAACTTGTTTCTTTTAGATTCCATTCCGTCCTTAGACAGTTCCGAAAACATCTTGTCAAGACCGCATAGGTATAAACTGCTATTATGTCATCTCCATCCTTGCCCCCTTTACCTCCAGCTCCAGCTTTACCAATTTCTCCTTCTTTCCCCATGGAGCTGAGCTTTGTGATTTCCGAAGGCTGACTCAGCTCTAGTATGGCAATATTTCCAGAATCAGCTCCTTTTCCTCCTTTCCCACCATCGCCTCCGTTTCCCCCCTTGCCTCCAGGCACCCCGTAGATTTTGTAAGTTTTTTTAGTCTCTACGTACCCAAAGTTAATTCTATCTTCTTTCAATTTTAAACACTTAAAATCGCGGAAGTATCCATTTTCGCAGTCAGGATCATTCTTTGATGGTGTTCGCGCGTTGCGTCCAGGCACGCCTTGGGCTCCATCACCTCCATCCTGCCCTCGACTGCCCTTTCCACCATTAGAAGTTATTTTTAAGTTCGCGCCGCCAGCAAAAGTAGCGCCTATTCCAAAGAAATTTTCACCAGATGCTCCAGGATTTCCTGCTGCACCATTTACTCCATTATTTCCTGGATGAGCACCGTTTCTTGCCTTTATATCTGCTTGTGGAGCTCCGTCAGCTCCGCTGAGATCTATACTTCTGGACCCAACAACTTCCCACTTGGGGGCTATAACAGCGACTGATATTTCTTTGCCTGAAAGCGACAAATCAGTATCAATAAACACTTTATTTAAACCTAGAAATTTAAACAATTTGTATTTACCTCCTGCAAGTAGAGCTTCGAAGTTTTTACAGCTGTTATTTGTATCTGAATTATCTATTATATTTTGCATTGTTTCATTAAGGCTGATAAAACTGCCTTTTACGATGACATAAGGTTCTGAACACATGACATTTGGTCTGTGCTTTAACGTTATACTTAAAATTTGGTTTAGTTCTTCTATCTGTAAATCTGTTTTTGTCGTCAGATTTCTTATGGTTTCATATTCCGTCACATTGAAATTCCCGATTTTATTAAGAAACTTCTCGAAAGTGTTAGGAGTTACAGATATGCCTTGAGGTCTCCCCGGGAGATACCAGTCATTAAGGTTAGCAACGTTGTACCTTTGCCTGTCTTTCTGTATGTCGTACTCAGAGAACTTGTTGTACAAATCTTCTAAAAATGTGTACCACTTTTCAGATTCATAAAAATATTTGGCTATACTTTCAAACGGAGACAACCACATCATTGTGTCCACATTTAAGGTCCCATCGCCTATGACCTCTAAGAACCTAAGGTATTTTCCTTGATTTGCAACAATTTGTAAATTTTGTTTTGGTAAAGAAACTCCCAGATCATCTACAACATAAGGAATAGCCCTCACCAGTTTTCCAATTGTCGTTCCATTCTTTATTTCCTCTGTAAACTTGAATATAACGCGGATATCTCGGTTTAGTTTATCTGGCAAATTCTGTATTTCGAGAGACTTGATTTTTTCGGCGTATTCTTCCTGAATTCCTTTTACAATGTCGTTTAAATAAATTTGTATGCGGTTATTTATCTTTTCTGCAGCCGAATTTGCGTCGTGCAATATAACTGTTTCTGAACTAAAAAGAAATGTTTCCACATCTTTGAACAATTGATACCAAGGCTTAGTGCTTAATACCTTGTCACTTACCGTTTGGAAAAAACTGAAGTATTTCCCTTGATTTGCAATGTATAATATATTATCTTCAGATACGTCAATATCTAAATTTGAAATTGTGCTGTTAATTACCACTGCTAATTTTTCGGGATTCTTTAAATTGTTCATTTTATTTATTACTTCTGATGTCATGTGGTATCCACTGTTGAATTTATTCCTAAAGGCTTCGGCTTCTGAAAAATTCACGTGCACAGCGTTTGCGTCAGAAACAAATAAGTTTATCTTGTCACGAACTTGTTCTGCCAGATTTCGATAATACTCTCGAATATTTCCTGCAATATCACTGAGGCTAGACCACAAGTTCTTGTTAATTTCTTCTATTATCTCATTGATGTCATTTTTCGTTTCTTCAGACACTGTGTATCCGAAATCTTCGTTATTTCTTGCAGTGAAATTAAGTGTTTCATAAACAATTCTTTCGATATCCCGTTTACCTTCTTGCAGCAATGGAATATCACTGACAGGACCTGGCATGTCTGGTCTTCTAAATATTCCTATCCTGGTATATTTCTCTCCTTCTTTTTCTAATAAAACTTCCACAAATTTGATCGCATTTTCGTAAAATCTATTCTCTTTTTTAGAAACATTTGGAAGTTTTGAATTATCTTCTAAATATAGTTTGGCCTCTTCCAGAAAATGAGCAATGGCGGCGGTCACTTTGTCGTCTTCAACTAAAATGAAATTCTTGTCCTGTTTTATGTACTGGTTATCGACTTTGGTAGCAACAATGGCAATGCTCTTTTTAAATTTTTTAATGTCTCTCACGAGATCAGTAGCATGTCTCATAAGTTTCATGAAGTCTTGCCTGTCCACGCCTTTCCTTACTGAGGGGTGGCTGATAGTAAAAACCATCTTGACACTTTCAGAATAGTCTACGACTTTCTTGATGAAATAAGTCGTCGCTATGTCATGGCTGGTGCCCTGAGTGTCGCTGAAACCAGGAAAATCGTAGTAAGCAGCATTCGTTTTAGCATCAACTACCAGTTCAGGGAAAATTGTTTTGGATTTTAAAGTAGTATTCCCAATCCTGTTATGATCTTCAATGATGTATTCGCCAGTGCCTTCCTCTGTCTCCTTTGATATCATTTTAGTGTTGTCACCAGCTACCCATTGAGTAAAGGTACTTTTACCACTTCCTGTGTTACCTAATATCAAAATTACATCTCTATGCTTGTTATCGAGTATGATTTCCTTTTCTCCTCTTTCCAAAAGGTCGAAAGTTGATTTCATCAACTGATCGCCTTTCTCCTCATCAGCATTTTGCGCCGAAACATCTTTTGAGTTTGGCAGATTTAGGCCTCTGCCAGGGCGCGAAGTTGTAGAGGAAGCCATATTGAAAATATTCTTTTTTCGTCTCAGTGGCCCCCCCGCCCACCACGGAGCCCAACAAGGGGAAGCAGTAACCGGCTCTGGAACCACCAGCCTCGGCACTTTCTCCAGGGGTAACACCGAGATATAGTGGTACAGTGTCCAGGTGGTAACCCACCAGTGGCTGCAACACTAGCCCTACAGCAGCATGCTCTGAACTATGCTTACAGAGCATACCACTAGCCGATTGACAGAGAGCGGGCTCACTCCTGCCGCCCGTCTACAGAGAAGCCTGGACCAAAGGGTACGCAACAGAATTCCCGGACATTTCCATCCTAGCCCGATATGGAACACCGCAGGAACCCCAGGACTCCATTTTCCTCCTTACGGGACGCCATACACGGCAAACGTATGGGCCAGCAAGACGATTTTGATATTTAGAATTTAATTCTGGCAAACTAACGTTGGTAGTCAGATTTTGTACATCACGAATTGGTCAGCAAATGCAGTGTTCATATTTAAAATTTATGCATCAGGAATTTAAAGGCCAGCAAGTTAACTTTGCTTGTCAGATCATATATACAGCAATCGATGGGACAGTAAGCCGACGTTGATATTAAAAATTTATACATGAATCACATAAAATCCAGAAAGCTAACCTTGTTAGTTAGATTTTGTACTTGGCAAGCGATGGGACAACAAACCAAAATTGCTGTCTTGCTGAGGGTTATGATCCCTGAGAGTTCTGATGATTCATAGAAACTATTAAAAAACAACTTTCTTTCGAAAATTCAGGCAATTTGAGTTACATGATTTAGAATTAATGCTAGAGAAATATTATTGTGTAGAAAATTTAGATAATAATGAGAGAAATGTAATTGGAGGTGGAAAGGAAGGATGAAAAAAATAAATGAAAGGTAGAAGAATTTTAGGATTGCTCAAGAGGAAGGCGACCTCTGTGATTTTCACAGATGGCACTCCATGAGCAAAGATCACTCGGGTGCCTGGAGATCGTGAAACTTGCCCTCACCTAAAGAAAGCGAGTCCCTGAGGAGGGTGGAATTCCACTGGAATTTTATTTTCGTTAGGCTTCGCAGCAGCTATTGTTTAACGTAAGGAAATATGCAAGTTCAAGCAAAATTTAATTTCAATGCTTAAAATATTATATTATCAAAGCAAATTAAGGTAATTAATTTAATTTTTGAGATAAGTAACTTATAATTACGAAAAAATCTGTGAAAGATTATTGACAAGAAGCGGACTATTTTTTGCAATATTTTATATCTCATGCATCAATTAGATACATTTTCAGCTAGAGACAGAAAAATTTAAAGTTAATCTCATATCTTTATATATCCTAAAAGCATTCGAAATGCTTAAAATAGCATAGAAAATTAGAAGAATTAGTTAAATTAATATGTAATAATCGTAATAAATGCATAAAATAACAGCTTTTGTAAACACTTCATGATAAAATAGTGCACTGTTTTCCGTATGTGGATATAAAACGGATTTTCTCAGCGAAATTTCATCTGTTCAAATCATCTCAACAATCAGAACTCTCAATATTATTTACGTATAGTAAGGTGATTTATCCTGCTTATTAAATTCTTTTGCTTCTATAGCATTAATGAGTAAGATTAGAATTTCCAACTTAGTAGATTAAACTCTTTTTCCGTCATCTTGAAACTGATTTGCTTCTAATTGAATAAATCTGTAAGACTGGAGTTTCTAACTTGAATCAATGAGTAATATTGATGTTTCTAAATTGCATTAATTTGTAAGACTGGAGTTTATATCTTTGATGCAAACATAACGTTTAAAAAGTTAGCAAGTTTTCCCATCTCTTTGCAACCGGCCGTTTGCAAAAATGCCTTTTTTCATCAAAATTTGAAATTATTTTCCTTCAAAGTACACCATTCAAAAATTAGAGTTTCTTACAATCTTGTTCTTCGATATATTTCTCTCAACAATCATAGGTGAAGATGATAACTCCATTCATGGGCGCAGTCCGCCGCCTTTGGACTTCGTCTTCAAGACTGGCAGCTGAAAAAAATTAAACATACACTCTTATATATACCAAACAGAAACAACTTTCAACTGTTAAATTAAACCCAAAACCAACGGGAATGTTCTCCCCTCGACTTTCTCGTATACTTCTTGCACTGGGTGCGTTACGTGTTTACATCCGTACTATGGTGAAGAGAATGAAGTATGTATTTTGGACTCCCCGTTGACCAATCGGGTCCAAAATTCGATGCAAATCTACAATTTGGGTATCAGGATGACATGCTAAATTTAATTTATCTTGGGCAACATTGTTTTTCATACAAATACGGGCAGACAAACAAACTGATAGACTACATTGGAGACGAGAGGGTCGAGGGATTTATAAAAAGAGTGGAAGCTGTAATCGCACTTGAGACGAGATGGTTGAGGGACCACTCTCCAGAATTTTACTATCTCGTATGTGAATTATAAAAAGAGGGAAAATTGTAATTGCCCTTGAGACGAGATGGTTGAGGGACCACTCTTCAACTTTTACTTCCTCATATGTGAATTATAAAAAGAGGGAAAATTGTAATCACACTTGAGACGAGATGGTTGAGGGACCACTCTCCAGATTTTTACTATCTCGTATGTGAATTATAAAAAGAGGGAAAATTGTAATTGCCCTTGAGACGAGATGGTTGAGGGACCACTCTTCAACTTTTACTTCCTCATATGTGAATTATAAAAAGAGGGAAAATTGTAATCACACTTGAGACGAGATGGTTGAGGGACCACTCTCCAGATTTTTACTATCTCGTATGTGAATTGCAAAAAGAGGGAAAATTGTAATCGCCCTGGAGACGAGATGGTTGAGGGGGGACCATTTTCCAGATTTCTACTCTCTCATATGTGAATTATAAAAAGAGGGAAAATTGTAATCGTCCTGGAGAGGAGATGGTTGAGGGCCCAGTCTCCAATTTTTACCCTCATAAGTAAATTATGAAAAGAGGGAAAATTGGAATCGCTCTGGATTGGAGAATTGGTTTAGGGACCACTCTCCAGTTTTAAATTTCTCATATGCGAATTATGAAAAGAGGGAAAGTTGTAATCGCCCTGGAAACGAGATGGTTGAAGGAACACTCTCCAACTTTTACCCTCATATGTGAATTACAAAAAGAGGGAAAATTGCAATCGCCCTGGAGACGAGATGATTGAGGGGCAGTGGCGAATCTAGGATTTGGGTCTGGGAGGGGGCTGAGGGCATAAAAATTTTGTATCGTCGTGACGAATGTCAAACCTCAAGGTTATAGTACACCAAAACTGTTTAACTTTATAGACTTTACTCACCTGACAATAAGAATCATAAAGAACGATACAATACTTTCGATATTTAATAAAAATTACAATGAAATAACTAGCCAAAAAATGTCTTCGAGCGCGTAAAACTAACAAATACAAGGGAAATGACTACAAAAGTAGGAAAATTTTATAGCCTGTATAGCCAGAAAACAATGTTGAAACGTTTTTATTATTTTTCAGAAGAGGGAAATTAAGAAAAAAAGTTGTAATTATTTTACATAAAATCAAGAATTCTGACTTGGGTCTGGGGGGGGCTGAAGCCCGTTGCCCCCCCCCCTGGATTCGCCACTGTTGAGGCGAGACCACTCTCCAGATTTTCATTCTCTCATATGCGAAGTAAAAAATAGGAAGAATCGGAGTAGCAAAAAAATTTGGACTTCGAGATATTGACGAATCTCTTCGCCCCCTCCTAATCTCTATTTGTGGAGAAAATAATTTAAAAAACGCAATTAGCCAGAAGTAATTTGGAATGCGGTCTTTGCACCAACATTATAGATCTCTTGGAATTGTAGAAATATTTTGGGTGAAACTCGTCTGTGGGAGGTCTTTTTGTCCGTCCGTGCTTGTTAGTCAGATAACTCAAAAATATAATGAACTAGATGAATGAAATTTGGTGCATGGCTTTATCACTAGACCTGCAGATCTGTAGAAATTTTTTAACTAAATCTGTCAAATGTTTGACTGTCTGTCTGTCCTTGATGTCCCATGTCCACTCAACCGGTTCAGTTGCTGCAATGGCATCAGACACGGGGGCATGGGACGGCGTTCTGTCTGCCTGTCCTTATTCATGTGAAAGAAAAAAACTCGAAACACAATTTCGCTAGTATGCGCTCTGTGAAAGCCGAGGAAAAACAAGAAAAAATAACTACAATTTTCATCAACAGGTCGCTGCGCCAATATGTGAGGTGATTTTTGCAGAATTTTTGTTAAATAAATAAAGAACAATTTATTTCAACTTTATTAAATTTACAATCCGCTAATTCAAATACCTCTAGATTCAGAGTTAGATATTGGCGCAGCGCCATCTATTGACAAAATTTTAACTTTTCTTTTTCAGTTTTTTCAGGGAGCATCACTTGCACCTTCTGAAATTCGAATTTTAATTCTGACAATCTTAAACAAAAACAATCTTCTCGACAAAAAGTCAAAGGGAGCACACATCCCCGGCTGCGTTACATTCGTTTCCTTACCTATTCATTCTGGCCTGCAAATGGAACTTTTGGAGTTGAATAAGAAAATCCATCAGCCCTCTCCAATTAGAACTGTCCCCAAGGCTCTTTGCTAGGC
>BGPR01035621.1:0-15880 GCA_013235015.1 Araneus ventricosus | reverse complement strand
ATCGAAGCGGGAAAATTTTTATGAATCGTAGAGAAATTTCCAGTATTTGAACATTTTTAAAAATAGTTGATTCAACTGTCTTTTCATAACACAGGTGTGGAGGAAATGCATGCGAGTGAGTGAGTGAGTTTGGGTTTTATGGCGCAAGGGCCAGACTTGGGCATGCTCCGCCAAAGAGGAAATGCTTACAAAAAATATCGAAATAGACAGCAGAAAATATTTATGAATCGTAGAGAAATTTCCAGTATTTGAACATTTTAAAAATAGTTGATTCTACTGTATTTTCATAAAACAGGTGTGGAGGAAATGTATGCGAGTGAGTGAGTTTGAGTTTTATGGCGCAAGGGACAGACTTGGCCATGCTGCGCCAAAGAAAATATCGAAATAGACAGCAGAAAATATTTATGTATCGTAGAGAAATTTCCAGTATTTGAACATTTTTAAAGATAGATAATTCAACTGCAGTTTCAAAAAACATGTTGGGAGAAATATATGAAAATATATCGAAAGACACTCACCTTGAAGAATCAAGAACGAATGTAAATTTTTATTCCAACTCTAAGATTACGGAACGCTCCGGAGAGGACTAAATGCTCTTTTTATGCCCTAGAAACGACCTAACAAAGTCCTTCAAAAGCTAATAGAGTGTGTAAGTCAAACTAAACGGAACACGTGTAAATACATAAAAATATATTCGACCTTTTTGCTTACTTCAGTCATCGATCAAGTGCATCAGGCAATTCTGATGCTGGTAAAACCAAAACAAGATAATTGTGTTGATAAATATTTAAATCTGTATCTTTTAGCTTAGGAGAGAAAAAAACCAGTGAACTCTGAAGTTCACACGAGCAATCAAATCTTTTTTTTTACTCTCTTCTGTTTAAAATGACATATTTATACTTGTTATGACGGAGTTAGGTGTATGGTAAGACATCAGTGGTATAAATGTCATCATCAAAATTAAGAAAAGTACATCACAAAATACCAGGTCTTCTAGAGACAACTTAATCTCTCACATCAATTTTTTTAAAGAATACAGAATTGATTTTAAAAAATCAATGATATTTTTTAAAAATCTGATATCTCTCGTCGAAAAATAAGACGTCCAGACCGAGTTTAAAAATAAACTTAGTATTAGAAAGCATAAGACGAAAAATTAGTTTGATTACAAAAATTGAGAAGAAACTTAATTAAACGAAAAAGAT
The DNA here is from genome assembly GCA_013235015.1 of Araneus ventricosus. Taxonomy (NCBI): domain Eukaryota; kingdom Metazoa; phylum Arthropoda; class Arachnida; order Araneae; family Araneidae; genus Araneus; species Araneus ventricosus. The sequence continues at coordinate 14,675 of BGPR01035621.1, read as the reverse complement.
CAATTTAAAGTCACAATTTATTTTGCAGTGTGCGTTAGAGATGGAACTTTACACTCATTAAAAGCTCGATTTAACCAAATAAAGTCACATTATGAAAATTTTAGCGTTTCATTTAATTTAAATATCTCTACACACTGATGGAAAATGAAATCCCAATATCAAGAAGAAATTAGTTTAAAGGAATTAAATTTAGGCACAGCATTTGTCTAGGTAACATATTTATTTGATTAAAATTTCAAGGTCATAGGTGTCACAGAAAACTAATAAAGTTTGTGATGTGATTTGTGATGATGATGTCATTTGTAGGATGATTCGAATGTAAAATGGCGGTACATTAACATCGCGTATGCGTAAGAAGAGCCATTTCGAATGTAAAATAGCGGTACATTAACATCCGCTGTAGTGGCCAAGATTTTAATGCAAGCAAGCAAACGCGCATACAGCGTGTCGTATGTCATTTTGTGGGATGCATGAATTTTTGTGATTTGTGATGATGATGTCATTTGTAGGATGATTCGAATGTAAAATGGCGGTACATTAACATCCGCTGTAGTGGCCATGATTTTCAATGCAAGCAAGCAAACGCGCATACAGCGTGTCGTATGTCATTTTGTGTTCATGCCTGTAGACCCTGGTTAACCAATTCACCAACGGTTCATGCTGGTTGTAGATGGCGCTGGATTTATCGTCCAACAATGTTCATTAGGGTGTCTAAAAAAAACCTTAAAAAAACATTGCTGCCCAGGGTTTTTCCCATTCCATTTGGTTCCAATAGAGAGTATTTGAAGTTTCAACCCTCTAAGTTGACTGCACGATTTGCCTGTAAAGCCCTAAATTTTGAAAAAAGACTCCTAAAATGTGAAATTTTTTGAATGTTTTAGAAATTTTATATGGCTACTGACTTGCGCCTTATGTCTGACCAAACTTTAAGGCTAGGTGAGGCATGCAGAAGCCACTTTCGTATTTTTTCGAATATCACTCGAAAGGCTGGATGAATTTACATCGAACTTCGCATATATAAAGAATAGGTTGTTACTCACAATTTACATCAAAAGTTCGGTTACGAAGGCATTCAAGGGACCGACCTCAAATTGATGAACTCGAAGAGGAACCTTGACTCACTGGGCTTCACAGAAAGCTAATAATGGTTTTAAACTTTCATCAACTCCTTTGTGTGACGTACGCAATTTTTAAAAGCATTTTCGTAAAAATAACACAAATATTCGGGAAGATATGAAGATTTCTTTTAAAAAATCCCAAATTTTTCCGCATGTTTTTGCTTATATCTTGCTGAGTTTTCCTTGGACTTGTATAAAACTCGTAGAGTTCGTGGCAATAAATTTGAGAAACATTGTATTAAATTATCTTGTAAGTAAGTTAAATATTAAAGGAGGTATTAGAATTTGTAGTAAATATTGTTTTACTGTGCATTCGCAGTTCGTAGCGTAATTTTTCTTTCACAACTTAGCCATATGTATAGCACAACTTATATAAAAATTCCAGTTCAATTCCGTTAATATTCAGAAAGATTTCGGCTTAATCAGTGATGTTTTATGTTTAATGCCACCTGCTGCGTCCAGATGGCGTTTGCGCACCCATGTTCCTATTCGATTCTGAAAGCTTATCGGTACTTTTCCGTTAGCCGGGCGCAAGCGAAAAATCGCCAAATAATGTAGAATTCCGCCAAATTTCTTACAACCATTCGCTTGGCGACTTGGCTAGCGTTTGGTTCACAATTGGCGACATTTGCGCCCGGCTAACAGAAAATCGCTTCGCTCTTGGCTCGCGTTTGGTTCACAATTGGCGATATATGCGCCCGGCTAACGGAAAATCGCTTCGCTCTTGGCTCGCGTTTGGTTCACAATTGGCGACATTTGCGCCCGGTTAACGCAAAAGTACCAGCTTATCGTATGCCTGACCTACCCTTAAAGTTTGGCCACGTTTTTCTAAATAACCCTATATATTTCAACGTAATCTTGGTTCAAAATGAGACAAAAAGAGGATTTTATTATTTTTTTAAGTGAAACAAATTAACAAAATACTAGAGTTTTGATTGTAAATCTTGTTACCAAATGGTTCATCCAATATGTTTAATTCTTTAAACAATTCCTACCATGCAAACAGTTAATGATGCTCGAATGCAGATTTTTGAACAAAAATCTTTAATTAAAAGTTTTAAAATATGAAATTCCTTTTAATGAAGTGAAAATCGCAGAAATATATTTAAGCAACATAATAAGAATGACACATAAGAAAAAATTGACATGACTCAAAGCAAAATTTTATTCAATTATTGATTCTTCTTGTACACGATTATTTCATGTCAGTTTTCTATAAGCATAAAAGCATTTTGTTTAGATTGTACAAAAAAGTTCCAAATTAATGATAACAATCAAGTTCAGTCCTTCGGGGGTATACTGTGGTGTAAAGTAAAGTAAAGCATCAAGTTCAATGAGAAGTAGCTGAATTTGTTTTATGAGTAGTGTTTTCAGAATATGATTTATTGCTAATAATTTCAATTAAAGTTCATGTAGACAAATCTGATAATATAATCAACATGCAATAAGATAAAAAGATACCAATTCTTACACATCATTAAAGAAAATTAGAATAGTGTTGTAGTGCTTGCAGATACACCAGATGGCGTTCTGAGAACCTATGCTCGTAAAGGAAAAAGGAATTTGGCCAACTTTTATAGGACTATCTTTTAATATAATCAAAACAAATCTTCTACATATTTAGCTTTAAAAATTCTTTAAATATTTCTGTATCATGGAAAAGTAAATTAACTAACAATCTTTTTTCAAACCACGACCATTATTAAACTCTTATAATTTGTTAAGTTAGTTTGTCAAATAGAGCATTAAAGCGTTAAACTATCGTATTTCGCATTTAACAAAAAGTTCATACATTCTTTCAATAGTGAAATGGTTTTTATTTCCACAGCAGTATCGCTTCTTGTATATTTTAAAAGAATTTAAAATGACAATTTTCTCAGTAATCCACAAACAGAAAGAAAATACATTCAATATATAATATATATAGCATTGTTGCCTTAAAAATATTGTGTTTTACATTTACAAAATAATCATAAATTATTTTCATTATGAAATGATTTTTGTTTCAATAAAAGCACTGTCTCTTGTATAAGAATTTTTAAGAATTCTTTTTTCTCAATGATTCACGAATAGAAATGTAGATCTATATCTGTATATATATTTCGCAAGCGTAATGGTGAAAAGTGGAAAAGATAAGAAAAGGAGGGGAATAGATTTTTTAAAAAAAAGTGAAGACATCAATACAAAATAGAATAATTAATTTTAAGTGAAAATTAAACACATGTTACCCAAGAGAGAGTAAAATGCTAATGTGTTGTTAAGATGGTTTACATCGAAAAAAAATTCCTAACATTATTCTAATTTTTTTTTAGGGACTGGAAAGATTTAGTTTTAAATTTCATACTTTAAAGTTTCGAATATATTCACAAATTTTAGTAGGATTTATCTATCTACAAAACTGACAATTTAAAATTTATTTATTAAAAACTCTGAATTGAAATTATTCTATTATCAATGACAGGCAATTCAGTTCTGTTTGAAATACCTCTCTCAGAGTTGTGATGTTGCAGAAAAGACGCGGAAATGTACTTATTTCGTTAAGCAAATAAATTCCTCACATCTTCAACATATTTCTCAGTGTCATCATTTCCCACTAATCCTAAAAATTGAAACATCGAATTAGCATAACCTTTTAGCTTACTGAACATAGAATTTGATATTTCTTCTTTTTCCGAAAGGTGGCGCTGCAACATCTGCTTGATATCACTTTCGCTTCGCAACACTTCATCGCGAATATTTCCTAATATCACTTCCGTTGGAGACAGCAAACATTCATCTATTGGTGATTTATATCTGTTCCCTGTTATGGTTCGGGTTATCATATCAGCAAGAAGCAGTGAACAATTTAAATCAGTAGCTTGAGTTGAATGATAAGTACTTCGGTCCTTTTGATCACTTAACAAAAAGGATTTTGAACAGCTATTATTACCATCAAAATTAAGATTGAAAATAGTATCAGATTTTGGCCCGATTCTTTCTTTGTTCCTATGATCTTCTGCAGAAGTCGTGACTATTTTTTGCGTGTCTGTAATTGTAGGATTCGACTCCACAATTGGGCCAGTATTTCTCGTTTCTGAACGTTCGTACGACAATTTAGAGCAGTCGTCATAGTTTCTTATAGAAATTTGTTCTCCATCAATTATTTGATTAAGTGATCTTATTATATTTGTTATAAAATAACTCTGTAAGAATGTGCTTAAGAAGCCAATTGTTGATGACATGCCTTTTGGAGCACCGTTAGTCATATAATCGCCGTCTACTACAATTTCTTCAGGTGACCTTAGCAAACGATACTCAGATCTTCTGGACTGATTCAAACCAGTTACGTTATACTCGAGAGGAAGTGGGTTTGTATTGTTATACACTATGTAGGACTTGTGTGTAGTAGGTCTGAACACATTCGTATCAACATAGCTGCCAAAACCCGACAGCTCTACATTAATCTCGCTTTTGTAGTTCTCCAAATCTTGAAAAGAATATTGATTTGTCTGGTTAATCATTCTTACTTCCCATAAAGTGTAAGGGCTGAGCAATAAATCACCCGATTTCAGTTTGTTATATACCTCATTCGACCGTATTGGCGTTCCATCATTGTTCTTTTCGTAAGAATACGAGATTGTAACGCTGTCGCTGGTAATCAAGAAGATTTTGTTTTCATATCTGTAGTAAGAACTACCGAGGTGAGTCGCTCTTATATCGAATGCTTTAAGTGTTTCATACAGTAGGGGTTGTGCAGTTTCATTCTTTAATTTAAAATCAAAGTCGATTTCTCTGAATTTGATGGCATCTTTATGAGGCACGGAGTCCTTTACGTCTGCTTTGAGAACAACTTGTTTCCCTGACAATAAGTTGGAAATTAGACTTCCAAAGTCCTCATTTTTCCACACAAAAAATGGTTGGGACGAAACATATCGGCTGCTGAATTCTTCACACTGGAGGTATTCGTCACCGTTCTTGACGGACGCATCGTACAAATCAATTTTCTGTTTTATTGCTTCGATTTGTCTCGCTGCATTTTGGACTAAGTCCTCGATATTCGTCTCCAGTTCAATTTGGGATGGCAGCATGGATTTCTCGATGTAGTGGTCTGCGAATGGAAACACCCACTGCTTGAAAGCATCAATTGCTGATTTGTATTGCTTCAGCACTACGTTGGCCCTTATTGAAAATTCAAGGTGGTTGACGGAATTTATAAGTTGCTGGTTCTTGATGTTGATGCTGCTTGCTGCGACGGAACTGATATCTGCGATATAATTAGCCAGGTTTTGTTGGTCCTGGTAATTTTCTATGCGGTCATATATTTTGATCAAGGTGGTCATGACTTCCTCCAACTTCTCTATGCTACGACTGAGATCATCCTTTACTTCGAATCCTTCGGTTAATCTTTCCATTTGCAACCGCATATCTTTCAGGGTACTCTGCACTTGCCATTTCGTAACATCAAGGGCTACTTGAGATTTGGATCCCAGTTTATCGCTTATGTCCTTCATGTGGTCCTCCATTTCTTGCAACATCGGTTCTATGGCATCAGAAATGTTTTCTTCATACTCCTTGAGTTTCTTAATTTTATCTTTGATTTTTTTCATAGCATCGGTAACGGCATCCATTTTTTCGTTGTCTTCTTTCGTTCTGCCGTTCATGTTAAGCAGCAAAGAGCCGAACTGCGCAATTTGGGTTATTTGTTTGATGACTTTCAATGCATCAACTGTTTTTTTATCGTCCAAATCGATTTTCAAGTCGTCTCCTTTTCTTTTAAGCTCTCCTTTAAGTTCACTTTCCAGTGCTTTGACTTGCTTAAAATCCATTTTCTTCTCACTAGCTTTCTTTAACTTGTCTTTAATATCATCTATTTTGCCTGTCATATCACTCAGTTTTTCAGGATTTTTCTTTATTTCTTCCGACAGATCATCCAACAGTTTGTTGAGATAGGCAACTTTTTTATTTCTCATCGCTTTTATTTGACCACCTATAGTTGCTATGGCTGACACAACATCTGACGGTAAATTTAAAGCTTGCTGCTGATTGTTTAAAGCCAAAGATTCAGCAACAGTGCTTGCTGCTTCTATAACAGTGCCAGCAATTGCTCCAATAGGCCCTAAGAAACTTACTATTCCGCCTATAATATGAAAAAAACTGAACAGACCTTTCGTTGCCACAGAATTTTCCAATTCCTTCTTTTTCTCTGCCAGTTTCTCATAATCTTTTTCGGCTTGCTTCTGCAAAGTAATTGTTTCTTCAATTAAAGTGTCAACCTCATCGTCAATCTTCGAATTAATATTCTCGATTTCAGGGTTAATCTGTTTCTTAATTAAAGATTTAGCTTCTTCTATTTTCTTGTCAATGCCTTTTTTGTAATTTTCTTTGTATTTGTTAATGACATCGAGTTTGCTATTCGTCATTTGTAAATCTTTAAGAGTTATTATGTTCTCTTTAATCAAATTCAAATACCCGCGGATATCTATTATTAAGTTAGATTCGGAATTTCCTTTTAAATTATAGAGCCTACCTAGTGTCGCAGTGTATAAGTAGTTAAGAACCTTTTTGCTCTCATCTGAATCTGCGGCGTCTTTCTGACTTTTCGCAAGTTCACTTACCCTCTCCAGTAAAGAGCTGTAAAAGTGATTAAAGTCCATCTGGTTACTCAATTTGTGGAACTGCTCTTCCAAGCCCTGAAATTCGTCTATCAGTGCGAGAGTATCGTAAAAGTTTCTCACATCATTTCTGTTATTTAGCTGATCTAAGAATTGAAGAAGAGGGTACTTTTCGAAACGGTTATTTATGTTCCCTCGTAAAAAGATCTTGTACTCGTTAATTATATTGGATGGTCTATTAATGCCATTTGATGGCACTGGATCTTGTAGGCCGACAGCATTTTCTCCATCGGTGCCCTTGCTTCCAGCAGGACGTATGCCATTAGAACTTGTTTCTTTTAGATTCCATTCCGTCCTTAGACAGTTCCGAAAACATCTTGTCAAGACCGCATAGGTATAAACTGCTATTATGTCATCTCCATCCTTGCCCCCTTTACCTCCAGCTCCAGCTTTACCAATTTCTCCTTCTTTCCCCATGGAGCTGAGCTTTGTGATTTCCGAAGGCTGACTCAGCTCTAGTATGGCAATATTTCCAGAATCAGCTCCTTTTCCTCCTTTCCCACCATCGCCTCCGTTTCCCCCCTTGCCTCCAGGCACCCCGTAGATTTTGTAAGTTTTTTTAGTCTCTACGTACCCAAAGTTAATTCTATCTTCTTTCAATTTTAAACACTTAAAATCGCGGAAGTATCCATTTTCGCAGTCAGGATCATTCTTTGATGGTGTTCGCGCGTTGCGTCCAGGCACGCCTTGGGCTCCATCACCTCCATCCTGCCCTCGACTGCCCTTTCCACCATTAGAAGTTATTTTTAAGTTCGCGCCGCCAGCAAAAGTAGCGCCTATTCCAAAGAAATTTTCACCAGATGCTCCAGGATTTCCTGCTGCACCATTTACTCCATTATTTCCTGGATGAGCACCGTTTCTTGCCTTTATATCTGCTTGTGGAGCTCCGTCAGCTCCGCTGAGATCTATACTTCTGGACCCAACAACTTCCCACTTGGGGGCTATAACAGCGACTGATATTTCTTTGCCTGAAAGCGACAAATCAGTATCAATAAACACTTTATTTAAACCTAGAAATTTAAACAATTTGTATTTACCTCCTGCAAGTAGAGCTTCGAAGTTTTTACAGCTGTTATTTGTATCTGAATTATCTATTATATTTTGCATTGTTTCATTAAGGCTGATAAAACTGCCTTTTACGATGACATAAGGTTCTGAACACATGACATTTGGTCTGTGCTTTAACGTTATACTTAAAATTTGGTTTAGTTCTTCTATCTGTAAATCTGTTTTTGTCGTCAGATTTCTTATGGTTTCATATTCCGTCACATTGAAATTCCCGATTTTATTAAGAAACTTCTCGAAAGTGTTAGGAGTTACAGATATGCCTTGAGGTCTCCCCGGGAGATACCAGTCATTAAGGTTAGCAACGTTGTACCTTTGCCTGTCTTTCTGTATGTCGTACTCAGAGAACTTGTTGTACAAATCTTCTAAAAATGTGTACCACTTTTCAGATTCATAAAAATATTTGGCTATACTTTCAAACGGAGACAACCACATCATTGTGTCCACATTTAAGGTCCCATCGCCTATGACCTCTAAGAACCTAAGGTATTTTCCTTGATTTGCAACAATTTGTAAATTTTGTTTTGGTAAAGAAACTCCCAGATCATCTACAACATAAGGAATAGCCCTCACCAGTTTTCCAATTGTCGTTCCATTCTTTATTTCCTCTGTAAACTTGAATATAACGCGGATATCTCGGTTTAGTTTATCTGGCAAATTCTGTATTTCGAGAGACTTGATTTTTTCGGCGTATTCTTCCTGAATTCCTTTTACAATGTCGTTTAAATAAATTTGTATGCGGTTATTTATCTTTTCTGCAGCCGAATTTGCGTCGTGCAATATAACTGTTTCTGAACTAAAAAGAAATGTTTCCACATCTTTGAACAATTGATACCAAGGCTTAGTGCTTAATACCTTGTCACTTACCGTTTGGAAAAAACTGAAGTATTTCCCTTGATTTGCAATGTATAATATATTATCTTCAGATACGTCAATATCTAAATTTGAAATTGTGCTGTTAATTACCACTGCTAATTTTTCGGGATTCTTTAAATTGTTCATTTTATTTATTACTTCTGATGTCATGTGGTATCCACTGTTGAATTTATTCCTAAAGGCTTCGGCTTCTGAAAAATTCACGTGCACAGCGTTTGCGTCAGAAACAAATAAGTTTATCTTGTCACGAACTTGTTCTGCCAGATTTCGATAATACTCTCGAATATTTCCTGCAATATCACTGAGGCTAGACCACAAGTTCTTGTTAATTTCTTCTATTATCTCATTGATGTCATTTTTCGTTTCTTCAGACACTGTGTATCCGAAATCTTCGTTATTTCTTGCAGTGAAATTAAGTGTTTCATAAACAATTCTTTCGATATCCCGTTTACCTTCTTGCAGCAATGGAATATCACTGACAGGACCTGGCATGTCTGGTCTTCTAAATATTCCTATCCTGGTATATTTCTCTCCTTCTTTTTCTAATAAAACTTCCACAAATTTGATCGCATTTTCGTAAAATCTATTCTCTTTTTTAGAAACATTTGGAAGTTTTGAATTATCTTCTAAATATAGTTTGGCCTCTTCCAGAAAATGAGCAATGGCGGCGGTCACTTTGTCGTCTTCAACTAAAATGAAATTCTTGTCCTGTTTTATGTACTGGTTATCGACTTTGGTAGCAACAATGGCAATGCTCTTTTTAAATTTTTTAATGTCTCTCACGAGATCAGTAGCATGTCTCATAAGTTTCATGAAGTCTTGCCTGTCCACGCCTTTCCTTACTGAGGGGTGGCTGATAGTAAAAACCATCTTGACACTTTCAGAATAGTCTACGACTTTCTTGATGAAATAAGTCGTCGCTATGTCATGGCTGGTGCCCTGAGTGTCGCTGAAACCAGGAAAATCGTAGTAAGCAGCATTCGTTTTAGCATCAACTACCAGTTCAGGGAAAATTGTTTTGGATTTTAAAGTAGTATTCCCAATCCTGTTATGATCTTCAATGATGTATTCGCCAGTGCCTTCCTCTGTCTCCTTTGATATCATTTTAGTGTTGTCACCAGCTACCCATTGAGTAAAGGTACTTTTACCACTTCCTGTGTTACCTAATATCAAAATTACATCTCTATGCTTGTTATCGAGTATGATTTCCTTTTCTCCTCTTTCCAAAAGGTCGAAAGTTGATTTCATCAACTGATCGCCTTTCTCCTCATCAGCATTTTGCGCCGAAACATCTTTTGAGTTTGGCAGATTTAGGCCTCTGCCAGGGCGCGAAGTTGTAGAGGAAGCCATATTGAAAATATTCTTTTTTCGTCTCAGTGGCCCCCCCGCCCACCACGGAGCCCAACAAGGGGAAGCAGTAACCGGCTCTGGAACCACCAGCCTCGGCACTTTCTCCAGGGGTAACACCGAGATATAGTGGTACAGTGTCCAGGTGGTAACCCACCAGTGGCTGCAACACTAGCCCTACAGCAGCATGCTCTGAACTATGCTTACAGAGCATACCACTAGCCGATTGACAGAGAGCGGGCTCACTCCTGCCGCCCGTCTACAGAGAAGCCTGGACCAAAGGGTACGCAACAGAATTCCCGGACATTTCCATCCTAGCCCGATATGGAACACCGCAGGAACCCCAGGACTCCATTTTCCTCCTTACGGGACGCCATACACGGCAAACGTATGGGCCAGCAAGACGATTTTGATATTTAGAATTTAATTCTGGCAAACTAACGTTGGTAGTCAGATTTTGTACATCACGAATTGGTCAGCAAATGCAGTGTTCATATTTAAAATTTATGCATCAGGAATTTAAAGGCCAGCAAGTTAACTTTGCTTGTCAGATCATATATACAGCAATCGATGGGACAGTAAGCCGACGTTGATATTAAAAATTTATACATGAATCACATAAAATCCAGAAAGCTAACCTTGTTAGTTAGATTTTGTACTTGGCAAGCGATGGGACAACAAACCAAAATTGCTGTCTTGCTGAGGGTTATGATCCCTGAGAGTTCTGATGATTCATAGAAACTATTAAAAAACAACTTTCTTTCGAAAATTCAGGCAATTTGAGTTACATGATTTAGAATTAATGCTAGAGAAATATTATTGTGTAGAAAATTTAGATAATAATGAGAGAAATGTAATTGGAGGTGGAAAGGAAGGATGAAAAAAATAAATGAAAGGTAGAAGAATTTTAGGATTGCTCAAGAGGAAGGCGACCTCTGTGATTTTCACAGATGGCACTCCATGAGCAAAGATCACTCGGGTGCCTGGAGATCGTGAAACTTGCCCTCACCTAAAGAAAGCGAGTCCCTGAGGAGGGTGGAATTCCACTGGAATTTTATTTTCGTTAGGCTTCGCAGCAGCTATTGTTTAACGTAAGGAAATATGCAAGTTCAAGCAAAATTTAATTTCAATGCTTAAAATATTATATTATCAAAGCAAATTAAGGTAATTAATTTAATTTTTGAGATAAGTAACTTATAATTACGAAAAAATCTGTGAAAGATTATTGACAAGAAGCGGACTATTTTTTGCAATATTTTATATCTCATGCATCAATTAGATACATTTTCAGCTAGAGACAGAAAAATTTAAAGTTAATCTCATATCTTTATATATCCTAAAAGCATTCGAAATGCTTAAAATAGCATAGAAAATTAGAAGAATTAGTTAAATTAATATGTAATAATCGTAATAAATGCATAAAATAACAGCTTTTGTAAACACTTCATGATAAAATAGTGCACTGTTTTCCGTATGTGGATATAAAACGGATTTTCTCAGCGAAATTTCATCTGTTCAAATCATCTCAACAATCAGAACTCTCAATATTATTTACGTATAGTAAGGTGATTTATCCTGCTTATTAAATTCTTTTGCTTCTATAGCATTAATGAGTAAGATTAGAATTTCCAACTTAGTAGATTAAACTCTTTTTCCGTCATCTTGAAACTGATTTGCTTCTAATTGAATAAATCTGTAAGACTGGAGTTTCTAACTTGAATCAATGAGTAATATTGATGTTTCTAAATTGCATTAATTTGTAAGACTGGAGTTTATATCTTTGATGCAAACATAACTTTTAAAAAGTTAGCAAGTTTTCCCATCTCTTTGCAACCGGCCGTTTGCAAAAATGACTTTTTTTCATCAAAATTTGAAATTATTTTCCTTCAAAGTACACCATTCAAAAATTAGAGTTTCTTACAATCTTGTTCTTCGATATATTTCTCTCAACAATCATAGGTGAAGATGATAACTCCATTCATGGGCGCAGTCCGCCGCCTTTGGACTTCGTCTTCAAGACTGGCAGCTGAAAAAAATTAAACATACACTCTTATATATACCAAACAGAAACAACTTTCAACTGTTAAATTAAACCCAAAACCAACGGGAATGTTCTCCCCTCGACTTTCTCGTATACTTCTTGCACTGGGTGCGTTACGTGTTTACATCCGTACTATGGTGAAGAGAATGAAGTATGTATTTTGGACTCCCCGTTGACCAATCGGGTCCAAAATTCGATGCAAATCTACAATTTGGGTATCAGGATGACATGCTAAATTTAATTTATCTTGGGCAACATTGTTTTTCATACAAATACGGGCAGACAAACAAACTGATAGACTACATTGGAGACGAGAGGGTCGAGGGATTTATAAAAAGAGTGGAAGCTGTAATCGCACTTGAGACGAGATGGTTGAGGGACCACTCTCCAGAATTTTACTATCTCGTATGTGAATTATAAAAAGAGGGAAAATTGTAATTGCCCTTGAGACGAGATGGTTGAGGGACCACTCTTCAACTTTTACTTCCTCATATGTGAATTATAAAAAGAGGGAAAATTGTAATCACACTTGAGACGAGATGGTTGAGGGACCACTCTCCAGATTTTTACTATCTCGTATGTGAATTATAAAAAGAGGGAAAATTGTAATTGCCCTTGAGACGAGATGGTTGAGGGACCACTCTTCAACTTTTACTTCCTCATATGTGAATTATAAAAAGAGGGAAAATTGTAATCACACTTGAGACGAGATGGTTGAGGGACCACTCTCCAGATTTTTACTATCTCGTATGTGAATTGCAAAAAGAGGGAAAATTGTAATCGCCCTGGAGACGAGATGGTTGAGGGGGGACCATTTTCCAGATTTCTACTCTCTCATATGTGAATTATAAAAAGAGGGAAAATTGTAATCGTCCTGGAGAGGAGATGGTTGAGGGCCCAGTCTCCAATTTTTACCCTCATAAGTAAATTATGAAAAGAGGGAAAATTGGAATCGCTCTGGATTGGAGAATTGGTTTAGGGACCACTCTCCAGTTTTAAATTTCTCATATGCGAATTATGAAAAGAGGGAAAGTTGTAATCGCCCTGGAAACGAGATGGTTGAAGGAACACTCTCCAACTTTTACCCTCATATGTGAATTACAAAAAGAGGGAAAATTGCAATCGCCCTGGAGACGAGATGATTGAGGGGCAGTGGCGAATCTAGGATTTGGGTCTGGGAGGGGGCTGAGGGCATAAAAATTTTGTATCGTCGTGACGAATGTCAAACCTCAAGGTTATAGTACACCAAAACTGTTTAACTTTATAGACTTTACTCACCTGACAATAAGAATCATAAAGAACGATACAATACTTTCGATATTTAATAAAAATTACAATGAAATAACTAGCCAAAAAATGTCTTCGAGCGCGTAAAACTAACAAATACAAGGGAAATGACTACAAAAGTAGGAAAATTTTATAGCCTGTATAGCCAGAAAACAATGTTGAAACGTTTTTATTATTTTTCAGAAGAGGGAAATTAAGAAAAAAAGTTGTAATTATTTTACATAAAATCAAGAATTCTGACTTGGGTCTGGGGGGGGCTGAAGCCCGATGCCCCCCCCCCTGGATTCGCCACTGTTGAGGCGAGACCACTCTCCAGATTTTCATTCTCTCATATGCGAAGTAAAAAATAGGAAGAATCGGAGTAGCAAAAAAATTTGGACTTCGAGATATTGACGAATCTCTTCGCCCCCTCCTAATCTCTATTTGTGGAGAAAATAATTTAAAAAACGCAATTAGCCAGAAGTAATTTGGAATGCGGTCTTTGCACCAACATTATAGATCTCTTGGAATTGTAGAAATATTTTGGGTGAAACTCGTCTGTGGGAGGTCTTTTTGTCCGTCCGTGCTTGTTAGTCAGATAACTCAAAAATATAATGAACTAGATGAATGAAATTTGGTGCATGGCTTTATCACTAGACCTGCAGATCTGTAGAAATTTTTTAACTAAATCTGTCAAATGTTTGACTGTCTGTCTGTCCTTGATGTCCCATGTCCACTCAACCGGTTCAGTTGCTGCAATGGCATCAGACACGGGGGCATGGGACGGCGTTCTGTCTGCCTGTCCTTATTCATGTGAAAGAAAAAAACTCGAAACACAATTTCGCTAGTATGCGCTCTGTGAAAGCCGAGGAAAAACAAGAAAAAATAACTACAATTTTCATCAACAGGTCGCTGCGCCAATATGTGAGGTGATTTTTGCAGAATTTTTGTTAAATAAATAAAGAACAATTTATTTCAACTTTATTAAATTTACAATCCGCTAATTCAAATACCTCTAGATTCAGAGTTAGATATTGGCGCAGCGCCATCTATTGACAAAATTTTAACTTTTCTTTTTCAGTTTTTTCAGGGAGCATCACTTGCACCTTCTGAAATTCGAATTTTAATTCTGACAATCTTAAACAAAAACAATCTTCTCGACAAAAAGTCAAAGGGAGCACACATCCCCGGCTGCGTTACATTCGTTTCCTTACCTATTCATTCTGGCCTGCAAATGGAACTTTTGGAGTTGAATAAGAAAATCCATCAGCCCTCTCCAATTAGAACTGTCCCCAAGGCTCTTTGCTAGGC
>BGPR01035620.1:1114-15881 GCA_013235015.1 Araneus ventricosus | reverse complement strand
GTCATGGCAAAATTTGACGCGTCAAACTTGAATCGAACTTGTAGCAAGTTCGATGTGACAAGTAGCGCCACCTCTTTGCAAATCAAACTTGCAGCAAGTATGCAAAACAAGCTTCCTGCAAAGATAGCACAATAAAGAGATAATTATCTTTGTCTCTGTTTTAAAAAACATCCGATTTTTAATAGCATCTCCTAGACCGTAATTCTTTTTTATTAATTCAATAAATCAATGATAATTTGTGAAAAAAATAACTTTTTTATAAAAAAATTTTTTGAAGCATTTTCCATCTTTTTACTAAATATATCACTCTCACTTTAAAGAAAACTATATCGCCTTTTTCTTTTTTTATTTTTTTTTGAAATTTTAACGTTTATAAACAAAATTAAATCTAAAAAACAGTCGGTGTTTGTTGAAAAATAATAACTAGACATTTTGTCCCATTTTAAAGTAATTACTTTTGAACTCTAATTTCATAATTTATTCTACTAGCAAAACGTAGTTATTAGCGAAAATCGCTCTCTCTTTGACTTCAAATCGTATTCTCAACTCAAAAAATTAATGAAAACCAGAAAATAGTTTAAAATAAATCGTATACGAATCGCATCGAACGATGTTTTAGCGAAATCTATCCTCTCCTCTCAGAGTTCAGCTGGCTCAACGGTTAGCGTCCCCGCTTCGGAACCGGGAGGTCGCGAGTTCTATCCTGGGTTGTGTTCGTGTTCTGTTTTTGCTATAATTTGCAATGAGTTTGACACGGCAAACTTGCTGCAAGTTCGTTTCATGGTGACTTCGGAGCTTTCGTTAACTTGCTGCAAGCTTACTGCAAGCTTGCACACTTGTCATGACAAATTTGTGGCAAACTTGCACTCTTGTCATGACAAATTTGTGGCAAGCTTGCTGCAAACTAAAATTGCTATCTGGGAATGGATCTTCTGTGAAATCAGGTCTTCAGCCGGCGATCCTTTGATCTGGAGTGAAAATTTGCCACCAGATCAACGTGACCCATAGTTATATAAAAGAGTTCTAATAAAAAAAAATTTGCAAAGAATGGCTGTTTTAAAACTGTGTAGTGTTTATATACTCCACTTTTCTATTTAAAACATATGTATTAGTGGGTATATTGAACATTAGAAGCAAATACAAACGCTGACCAAGAATATAATTGCTTGTTCATCACTTTAAACACATACCTCTGTCGTCTTTTCTTTCTTTATAGTGAAGTTTTCATTCATTGTGATATTGATTTCTGATAAATGTCATCAATTTTAGCCTGTTTTTAAGGTCATACTAATTATCAAAAAGTGTAACGAAATTTTTGCTGCCTAAATTGAAAAATATTTTTGTTTTTTTAACTGATATAAATTTATACGCATGATTCCACTGTTCTAGATAGTGAAATGGAAACACAAATTGTATTTTTATCATTAATTTATTTAGGATATAATTCCAACTATGAAGAATAAATAGATCTCGTTCCAATAATGAGCAAATGTTTCAATACATCCTTTAAATTCTGGTATTTCGTATGCTTCATTTCAATACGACGAATTGTACCATAATTTTCAGCAACATTTCAGTTTAATTAATTCAACTATAAAAATATTCTTCGTTGAAGGAACCTATTAAAAATTCATTTTATGAGCAATTACTAGTAGTCAAAGATGCATACGTTGTATGAACATTTACAAAACAGATGAGAAATTCTACTTTTTAAACTTCATCTTAATTGCTGCATTCCAAACATTGTAAACAAACACAAAAAAATACCAGAACTTCTCACTTTCGAAAAAAAAGAAAGTGAAAAGAAATTCACAACCAAGAATGCAGTAATATCGGAATGCTGGTCTTCTTTCCTCTTGGCTCTTCACTGCGATCGTTTTGTATCTGTTTTTCAATTACTCCTGTGGCGTTATTACCATGCATGGCAGCCATTAACACTGCATCAAATGATTCCCTTAAGGCAAACATTATGTATTTAACTCAGCTTTTTTTTATCTTCTTGCTGCAAATAAAAGAGTTTGTGTCCCAGAAGCAAGCTAATTTTGCTTAAAAGAATATTACGTTAACGGCATAAGAAGACTGTTTGGCACTGAAATGTTAATGCATTAAATCTTGTTTGTTCAACATAAACATTCAAGTGTACAAGAAAATTTGTACGATCGAATCTCCACTATACTGGATTTATTTCTTAATATTTGCCCTGCATGGATTTGTTTATGAAATATAAACATAACAGAATAAACAGTCATGGCATAAGGAGTAACTGAATGATCTCACCACCACAATTAAAGACAGGAGTGCTCAGAACCATGCAAAATTAACCCCATTAAGAGCATCCCATGCACTTAAAAAGGAAGTCACATCATCGGTGAAAAGACCATTAAGCAGCCACTCTAAGTGGCTCTGCGAAAGATGATTTCTTAGGCGTAAATTAAAACTATTATAAACAGTCAATTATAAATTAATCAATTATCATTAACTCAATTATAATTGCAGCAAATAAGTTATAATTTATGATTTTCACTTATAAAGCACTGCTGAAATCAGGCATTTATAAGCGAAAATTTCCATCTTATTGTTGCTGATAACGATGAATATTTCTTTTACCCAATTAGATATGAAGGATGTGGAAGATGTAACCATAACGAAACTGTGGACATTTGTACAACATGCGCGTAAATTTGGATAACCGAACTCCCGCCAATAGCAGCAAGAGCACCTCCATCTGAGGCGCGTCCCGCCATTCAAAATGGAGAATGCTCAAATCACAAAAAAAAAAAAACAGTTTTGCTCGAAGAAAATGCAAAAACATGACAGACTGTCAACCGCGCATCGAAATTCGGCTCAATGTCGCTTGCAAAATGGCCTCATTACGGGGCAATTCATACTGCAGAACCTGTTTATGATATTAGACCTGTTAACTGGATAAGGACAGAACGCCGCCGCATGACAAACTACCAATCTACCCAAACAAGAAACCTAAAAGAAAACAATGAACCACTGACTTACCAAACTCATTCCTCTTCCGGGGTGCACGACAAGTACGCGGATGAGAAGCCTCCGAATAAGTAAGGGGGTTCTCGCATCTCTTGGGGGTACAGTAATAGTTAGGATTGCGTTACCTCCCTCCAATGATAGTACATACCACCTTCGGGAGAGGTAGGGCCGTGGTCGGTGATGGTTACTACGACTCCGGTCTGAGTACTCGATCTGTTGCAGCGACCTATATGCCTAGGCAGGACAGGGGTCACACGGTTTACGGTTACCAAACTCGTACACGGGATGATCATCGGATGGGGTTATAAAGCATATAACTGCAACTTCAGAATCTTTGCTCTCTCAAGCAAATGACTTTAAAATAACCAAAAACACAATGAGCTTTCGAAAAGGGAGCATCGGTGTAAAAATTAGTGGAAGCATCCAAAACAAAAATGGAACAAAGCTTCATTTATGTGCATATTATATAAAAATGTCTTTCGACAAAATTCTGTGACCGAGATAAAGTACAAAACAAGATTATTCATTTTATGACATTTTCCAAAACAAAAATTAAAAAAAATAAAATTGATTTACTGTCAAGATTCCAGTACTATCATTATGTCCACCTTCTTCTATTTTGGTCTTTATTGCGATGTAGGGCTAAACCTGTTGTTTTTCAAGTGCTCTTTTATCATTATCACAACGTATGGCAGCCATTAACACTGCATCATACGATTCCCTTAGGATGAACACAATATATTTGGTTGGGCTATTTGTGACCTCTTCCTTCAGATATAGAAACGTTTAACATCACCAAGACACTTCTGCTCAAAGTTGACGGTATAAGAACGACATTTGACCATAACTTTTGTTTTCATATGATAGCTTTTTGCCTGATTTTTAAATAATGAATTATGTTGAGATGGTTTCTCATATTCATGAGTTTCATAGCAATCACACTGACATGATAATTCATTTTTTTTTGCTTTTGGTTTCTAAGCAATTGATTCGATCTTTTTAAATTAACGGAATTATAAATGTAGTTTGCTAAAATTTGTCTAAACCAAATAATTTGCTTCTATAATGTATTCAAATTTCAACCAGCTTTTTATTTTAATCACAGAAAACAATTGCATTGAAAACCAAAAAATATTTTTGCAATAATTATCCAAAATGGTGGACGGCATTATTAGTGCATTTGAAATTTTAAACTTAACTTTATTTTTAAATAAATTTGCTTCTACTTTCAAATCAAATGCCTAAAGTTTTATCAAAATTTTTCCGCTTTTAATCAATAAAATATCCATTCTATTAGTTTTACCTATCAATATCTTCTGAAGCTTCTGTTTTTTCTGAAACATGCCAGCATTCAAACATTTTTTTGCTTATTTTCAACACATAAAGTGTCCTCTTTAAATATAACGTCACTACCGCAAATTATTATCACTAGATGGATTAAAAAAACTCGATAAAGTATCTAACCAATTGACTAGCTTAGGATTAAATACGATCGTCGTTTCGTTTAGTGAGGGGCAGAAGTAATTAACCGCTATCAAAAGACAGCTTACATTGCATATTTCGGTTTTTCGGACAGCCAATTAATAAATATTTCTCTCATGGTTCACAGGATATTTTAATTTAGACAGCTTACGGTTGAATTAAAAATATTCGATTGAAAAGATTGAAGGAAAAAATTCCCCTTTTTTAAATACTGCAAACAATGAAAAAAATTGAAAGAATTCTAATGAGGAACCATATAACTTTCAGGGCAAAAATAGTTTATGTCGGATACATGAGTTGGAGTGATCGAATTGCAGATAGTTACTAATTTTCCATATTCTGATTCACTTGGCTGTTTTTGTCTTTTTTCAATTAGAAAATGTGATTATAAGAGAAAATGTTCAATTGAGTAATCTTGACGCTGACAATTATTATATCAACCTGGTATACAAATGAGCAAATATTTTTTTATCGAATTTAAGGATATGAAAATAAGTAATAAAATTATCCATTCGAACAAACCCTAATGTGCAGTTTCGTAAAGAAAAAAGAACGAAACAACGTCATCAGAATAATTAGATGTTGATTATCACTCGTTGATTCAGTCGTCTGTCTGCATGTGTTTATTCACAATAGAAACAAATTCTGATATTGAGTAATATAAAAATTCATCTAAAAGAATTCTAAATGAAAAATCGTGTTATCATCTAATTTTCGGTCCTTGAACTTGAAAATATAAAATAATAAATCATGAGAAATCTGAATATAGGTTTGAACTATTTTATCAGTTAGAACTGTCTTGTTGTTTTCCAACTGTTTTCAGATAGAATTGTTTAGACGTCAGAAGCATGTTGCAGCAATCTAAAGATATTTTCTAATTTATTTTGGGCTTCACAATGGATCATCTCTGAAAATTTAGATCATTCAAATATAATTTGTATTGAATACATAAATATATAATTATTGTATTTAATCTGATTTTAAGTTATGACATCTCAGAAAAAGCACTCGTATGACTATTCTTAATATAAAAAAAACTCAAAATATTTTAAGTAAAGTAGCAAATTCTTAATCAAAATTTCAAAAAATTCCTTTCTTATATGAATAAGCATACAAAATTACCTGCGTTAATCTGGTAAATAATAAGGCCAATTCTCCGTTATTTCGGATCAAAGAATAATCTTCCAGATTCAGATTTCAGTTTTCAAACCTCATTATTCTGGAGTTCGAAGGTAGAGCAAACATGCCCCGACCTGGCCGAAGCCACACAGTACAGAAGGCAATCGGCCTCCACGAGGCGGCCTCACTAAACACGATCAACGCAAGCGGCACTTGGCGGTTTCAGTGATTAAGCCGTCAACACAACGTCTAAATCACTAGTCAGTGCGTGTTGATCTGAGTACAGAACACAAGTCAACAATTTGTTCATAAATATGAGCCAAATAAAGCAGAAATTCATTTACAACAGGTGGTTAAATATTGCCCTGTTCCTCAATTAAGGATAATAACTGACTATCAAACTTTTTTTTGCTCCCTTTCTACACACTTAGATTTGCATAAGTTTGATCACATTACAATTTGACCAATTTAAAGACCAATTTTCTCTCATTTTATTCCATAATTTACATTTGATAACCATGTGTTCCATTGATTCGATTTCTTGTCCTAAACGGTACATTGGATTTTTCTGAAAAAATCTACTTTGGTATTCACCAAAAACACCATGTCCAATTAATATTTGATTCAGAAAGAAGTTACCCATTAATATTTCAAAATTTACATGGCTAAAAACATTTTGGTCCAAGTCCCTTTTTGAGAAGAATCCCATCTTTCTTGCCATTTGATCAGTATTCGTTTCTTGACATCATTTTTCAGTTGGACGCAAGATCTATTAAATTTATAATTGATGGTGTTTCTTGAGGCGGTCTCTTTGTTTTGGCTTTCTTCAAAGTTCGAAGGTAAAAGAATTTTCGTTTTCGATTGATCATCTGCATAACTACTAATTAAGTACATATATATAGAATGATATAATACCGAAACAAATATACAACAACTATAGTGCACACTTACGAGGTTGCATAAGACTTATCAATACAAAAAGGTCAAAAACAGCTGTTACAAAATCGATCAACAAAATAGGTTAATAGTCGGTATGGTTCTTGCGCACAGTTATACACAGTTATACAATCTCTGCTTGCCTAGATGCACCGCTGAAAAGGCGAATATAGGGCTACAGCAGTTATATAGCCTTAAAGGGATTATTAGATACCTCCTGCTTCATCTTTGACTCAGATCAGTTAGTTGAAAAAGATACTCCAGGCAAAAAGTTCAACAATAAACATTTATTTTATATTTCAACAAGGTGTATTGTGCAAAAGAACTCGTCAATTGAAATATTAAAACACGTGAAGATTTAAACAAAAATATCTGCAGAGCAAGAATTAGGATGATACATCTCATATCGAAAGTTACCACGTAAACACTAGAGCACGTAATGAGTAGAAGCAAACTTACAGCGAGGAGCGAAGTGTCTACAAGTAAATCCGGATTTCGGTGTAGCTAATGATTAACATACTGGTACAAGATGCATCATATGCGGAAGAAGAAATCTAAACCAGTCGGGAAGGCTCAATCTCCGCTGAAGCGAGATGGCTCACACCGTCTACTGTGTTGGATTCTATCACGATTCTACCGACAACCATTCTGTTGCGAGAAAATGACCCGTTCTCCCACTCGTGACGTCATATTTCGTGATGTCATCTAAATCCGTTAACACGAAGTTGTAGAAATCGTTTGGGTACCGAAATCCCTAGCGAGTTTCAACCGATTTTTCTCACCACACTAAAGGCAAGCGAGAAGCACTTTTCGCTAGTGAGAAGGTTGTGTTGTTTGTTTCGCGATACTTTAAATAATGGCTCTAGTTTTGATGTTAGTTCTTGAGCAAGAAGGGTTCCTTGCTTAAACACTTATTGATTACATCATATTTCATTGATAAGAGCATTTATTTACCTATGATTTCATGAAAAACAACTGTAAACAATATCCAAAAATGTTATTTTGATGTTTTATACCTGAAGTACTCTATGGAGTGTATTTGTCTTTATTAGATGCAAAATGATACAGTGATTATAGATGTAGTATTGAAAATAAACATTAAAAAAACCAAAACATATTTTATTGCATAACAAAGTACATTCATAGAAAGAGTCAATTCATTCTATGTACATCATATTCGAGAAATAAACAGATAAAAAAAGACACAAAGTGTAAAAACACGATTCAATAAGAAGAAAAATTTATATTCGAGTAATATCAAAGATTTGTCTGTGAACAGTGCACAAAGTCTTCACTTATTAACCACTTATATAACAAATTATATGTTTGAATATGCTGTAAAAACTGCATGACTACAACCATTTGAGCAAAAGAAGTAGTTTTCGTTAAAACAATATACTTCACAGGCCGACTCCACAGTCTATTTCTTTGTTTATGCTTCGAAATCGGAAAGAGTGCTCTCTTTTGATTGGTCGATCGTTTCCACTTCTGTACTCGCGGAAACGGTGAGAAATTACTCCCTTTTGTTTCACTCGGCTTTGGTGATAGGTCTAAATTGAAGGTCACGAGTATTTTCTCGCTGTATATTTGTACTCGCGAGCGAGAGCTATTCGGTGCGAATAATTGCCGGTAGAATCGTGATAGAGCACCAGGAAGGCTCAAAATTTCGCTGAAGTGAAGTGAGATGGTAGACACTGCCTGTTGCTCTGCTAGAACTGACAAAGGGACTCGTATATATACGTAGACCAATAGTGCGCGCAGAAAATTTGCGTCTTATTCGCATCTTGCATGAAAAAAAACTCCTCCACCTGTCCCTCATAGCAAGGTGTGAGATGAAATGCAGTGGCAAGGAAAAAGGTTCGAGAGGCCGCCACAGTCTCTAACAAAGTCACGGATGTCTGTGAGCATATCCGACTTGTCGCCTCCAGAGATCATGAAACATCAGCTGCCATAATGGTCGAGTTGTCATCTGTTTGTAAAGTGGATTGTAAAGTTTACTAATTTAATTTCATCCGAATTCATGGCCCAATTCAACGAAATATTTTTCAAACTGATGCTTTCGAGTAGAGATGAACAACGAAGAGCTCTTGTCGTCTAAACAGTCACTTTTGCAAAACAAACTACTAAAATGGCAGTAAACAACAGGTATTAAAGCAATTTTTTTCTCTTTCTTGAGTGTTACTGACAGGCACCGAATCACTAAATCTAACCAGTTGAACAATGAAAGAAGCAATGCCTGAATCCAACCATCAGTAGAAAGAACATCCCTCCACTGATGACTCATCCAAAATTGATGTTCTCTGCAAGAGGGCGGGAAACAAACTGCAGATCTTCGAGCAAACAGACAATTATGTATCCCTTAAAACACTAACCCTAGAAATTCTGCTTCCTGTGGACACAAGAATGTCAGAAGAGAACAGAGAAGCTGTTACACTCTTCTTACGCATCCCTGTAATAGGCAAATATCTTCACAGACCTTCACATCTCCTGGATGATCTTTTCCTGGCTTTCTTTACCTTTCTATTTATACGGCATATTTACCATAACAAATTTCCAGTATTACTAGCTGCATGGCCCGGCGTTGCACGGGATATCTCCAATAATGCGTCATTTCCTGGCAGAGAGAAGAAGTGAGGTCACATGACCAGCGTTGTTGAGGATCCTTATCTTTTCATTTGCTGGCGTCCAGTTTGTAAACGCATGAAGCAAGATGCACTACATACATGAAATCTCAAAGTTTAATCTCAAGGAAAAAAATATTTTTAGTAAAACACCATTGAGTATAATGATGTATTTACAATGAAGAATTAACTTAGGTAGAAGACTTAAGTGATATTGCGATAACTGCTAAAGATCTATCGAGCTTTGGAATGAGTAGACCGCGTAGGATAGAGGAAATTATTAATGACCTAATGCAGAAACTGCCCTACGATACAGAAGAATTGCAACAGCGATTAACTTAGTTTGCTCCACGATTGAACCCAGGACAAAGAAAACGTTTTCGATAGTGTTTTGCAACAGATTGAAAGTGGTGAAGGTGGTTGTTTTTTCCGGATGTTTCCGGTGATACCGGGAAATCTTTCCTTCTAATCTACTCAAATTCAGAAAGACAAAAAATTGCTGACGCAGTAGTGAGAGCTGTAGAATGTTATAGCATTGTTAGCTGTCGGTTTGGGACGAATGTACAATATCCCCAAAAAAAGCAGTTGAAGCGTTAAATCGAACCATGAAAGATATTAATAACAACCAAGTATCAAGGGACGGATGGCGGCATTGATGTCAGGCAATTTTAGACAGATTGAACCTTTAATAACTAGGGGATACCAGTGGATGAATAAAATGCATGTTTAAAGAAGTCTCCGTTATGGGAGCATATCAAAAAATTTTAACTCACTACGAATATGAGAGTTCAGCTGTTCAACGCCACTGAATCAGGACTAATATTTTGAAAATTGATGAAGGTCGGTTTGAAAGAGATTCAAGCAGTGTATTCAATTGAGAGGAGAATTTTTAAAAATTATTCATAGTACAGAGAAACTGATAAGCAAGGTTTATCCTGTACCGCAAGCTAGTATGAGAAATTGAGGACGGTTGTGGAATGGGCAATTTTGGCACTGACTAATGAAAGTAAATATCAGATAAATGAAAAGCAATATGTCACAAATGGAGAGATGTATTACAGAATAGGTACCTGTAGATACGGTAATGGGCAATAACAAGTAACATCATAGTATCATCAGAGTATTTCCGAAGCATTTTAGGGTTGCACGCATCCCATTTTGAAAATGAATTCGTTATCAAGAGTGAAGGATCAAAGAGTCAAGCCATACATGGTAATGTGACCAAACACGTTAAAGTGGGACCAATAACCTATAAATATGATGGTTAAGTTAGTAAGAATATTGTATGTAGCATTATTTAGATCACATTAATTATTTTATATGTCTAAATGCCCATGTGGATGAGAACATATCTCAGAAATGCTAAACAATCTAAATTCTCTCTCTAAAGTACACTAATTTGAGGCAAAAATACTTATATATAAAATTATATAAAAATTCCTATCACTTTATCTTTTTATATCATTTTAAAGCTTATAATTATTTTATGGATAAATCGAAACATACAAGAAAACAGAAAGCTCTTATCCGCTGCTTTAATTTAAAGAATGTCCTCTAAAAAACAAAAGGAAATGAAAGAAATAGGTTGAAATACGAAATATCTATCAGTTTACCTCTTATTATAAGTAAATTGAGCTTAAAAAGTCCTTATTTTTTCCAATACAATTACAATGATGTCGATATATTCTTCTTTAATAATTGATATAACAACGATATTAAGACATACGAATGATAATTTAAAACTTCTGTTTCTCAGATTTCCTTCTTAGACTTAACACAATTTATATCTGATTAAACTAACTACTAGACAATATTTTCCGAAGATGCCTTGAGCTTTAAAAATACAATTCTTATTCTTCCTAATTCAGTTAAATTAATAAAATTTTTATTATTTTCATTATTCTTTCTTGTCACGATAAATTAATTTCGGACTTTAAAAAACAATCTCTAGGGCCCTAAATTTAAATTCTTCACACCGAACTCAATTAGCAACAGCTGGAAGCAAAATACAAAACTAGATAAATACAAAGCTTTGGAACTCTTTAAAAACGTTACTTTAACATTTATAAGTTTAAAAAAGCATAAGCAATTTTATTCCTTACACTAATATTTAGATTCATTACAGCAATACATTCAGTTAACAGAGCTTATAAAAAATATAAGATTTGAGAGTAAATTTTAATTAAACCTATGTGCTTTTGCTACGTTTAGAGATATAAATAAAAGAGATAAAGATATGAATGCTGCAGCTGTAAGTTAAAGACCTAAAAAAAACCGTATAGTGTATATCTCGTATAAAATATTTAATCTTGATAAACTCAAAACACTGTTCTTTAACTTTGTTTAGGATCAATAGGAGAAAATTGAATATTTGCAAATTTTAAAAATCATTAGGCGAACTCGATTAGAGTTTTTTTCCTAGTTAAAAGCTTTAAAGATATTTGTAATTATATTTTCCCTCTTTTTAATCTTTTCATCCTTTGGCGTTAAAAGGGTGATGAAATATTTCAGCAAAGAAATCTATATTTACGATTCCAATGAACTAAAATAAGTAAGCAAATGCCCATTTTTCTTGGATGATCTAAAAATGCTGCTATTCTTAAGAAGAATTCTCAAATAATTCGATTCCATTGCTTAAATGGTTCGTACGAATTAAAAAATTGCGCAACTGTAATTAGAGTGCTCTTAGTTTCGTTCTTTTTATCAGTTTTTTTGTAGTTGCATCTTTGACAATTTGTCATCAATATATTGTCTTTTTCTTCGTTATTCTGGCAGAAATCAATTCCATTTTCTTGTATACGAAGAATATACTATGAGAAAGTATTGTAATGGTCAAAATATTCGATCTCCGGATTTTTCTAAATCTCCACGTTTTATTCCTGTCTGAGTTCGAAGAAACCGTTTCTAAAATGATGTCTGTCGATCTGTCAGCGAACAAGATAACTGAAAAATACAACAAGTTTTCAGAACGGAACAGCTAGACGGGTGAAATTTGGTATATGCTGCTTACACAAAATGAGTAGACTTCAATCAAATTTTGGACGAAATCTATCAATGAGAAGTCTGTCGGTCTGCTGACCACGATAACTCAGAAAACGCAACGAGCTAGATATATAGCATTTTGCATATTATTTTTAGCACCAGGCTTGTAACTATTGCTACGAAATTCGTCCGGTGAGTGTACAGTGAAAGCAATCCAACAAGGAGGATAATGGCGATGTACAAATTAGCAACACACACAGACACCAAATCACTAATAAAAGAAGTAAGAAATTTTTCAATAGCGCTTAGCTTACCAGCTCACACCGCAGACAAAATTTCAAAGGCATTCCTCTCCCTCGTTTACAGCTCGGTATTTATAGCTTTTACGACACGGCTTGACGTCACATAGAAAATTCCAGAAGAATCCTCATAACTCCGTTCCTAACAGATAGAGCAACAATTCTTCTATTTTCTGGAATCTTCATTTTGTCGCCAAAATGATCGCCAAGTTTGTCACCAAGGTGGGGTCATTGGCTCCCATTCCCCCGGCATCCAATAAATATCTCTGTAAATATCTCTTTTCAACCATAAGATTATCAAGGCTGGGAAGCGACATAACATTTTTGTAACAATGTGTAGAAATTTTGAACAAAACTACCGAAAAGTTGACGGTCTGTCAGTTCATTTATGCGCATGTATGTGAGCGCGGAAAACTCCAAAACGCAGCAAGCTAGACAAATGAACTCGCTATAAAGTCTTGACATCAATGTTGTAGATGTGTCTCATATTTGAGACGTTGTAAATCAAATAGAAGAACAGAATACACACTCCGTTTTCCTCGCTATGTTACGAGATTTAACACAAAGAGGAACATACTTAATCTGTTTTTCTCTCTCTCAAGTTAATGTATATCCCGTAAATGGATTTTATGGCTCACTATATTTTTTAAAGCCGATATAACAATGTAGGGAGATTCTGAAATCTCAAATACCTGACAAATTACTGTTCATCTTTCAAGAGAGATGTCACAGCATATAGCAAATCATCATGCAATTGCTAGAAAGAGGGAACGAATTCAAAAATTTTCTGGTGGAAATGTAAAGTAAAAAAAAATCTTATTCATTATTTTTGATTAATTATACTTTATGTGCGATTCTTTGAATAAGTGGTTTTCATTCCTTTTTTCCACAGGTAACAATAAGCATCTATTTGATGATACAAGTTTGGTGCAAAAATTACGGTGGGTTGCCAATTTAATGTGGACACATTAAAATTTTCATATTTTTTTGAATATCTCCCGAACATCTGTACGAAGTTTCTTAGAATTTCGAACATGTTAATATTAGGCTTGAACTCACAATTTACAGTCAAGACTTGGTCACGAGAGCATTTGGGGACTTACCAAAAAGTGATGAAGATAAAGAAAATAAGTGATGAAAGTTTCATCACGTTATCAGCTTTCTTTGAAACGGGATGAGTCGGTACATTTTGAATTCATCACTTTTTGGTAGGTCCCCTAAATGCTCTCGTGACCAAATGTCCGCTGTAAATTGCGAGTTCAAGCCCAATATTTACATGTTCGAAATGCTAAGAAAATCTATTCAGATTTTCGGAAGATATTCTGAAAAAAAGAGAATTTTAAAGTGTCCACATTCAATTGTGAATTCATCTTTATGAATTTTTAAAATCATTACACGAATTCTATTTGAATTTTGATTAAGGTTAAAAAATTAATTAAAGATATTAAGATATTTTTACTTCTTTCGTTCAAATCATTTTGTTTTGTCCTTCGGCTTTATCTTAATTTCCCATCATTGATAATGGATTATTTCTTTGGAAAATCGGTGCTAAAAATTCATTCATTAGAATTATGTCCGCAAATGCCCATTTTTGAGCTTAATTTTCTTTTTCCCTTTTAATGGCTCATGGTATCCTTTTTATAAAGAGACATTTTTTTATATTAAGTTCTTATAACTTCAGAGATTTATAGAAATGAAATATAAACTAATTTAAATTAGGATTGTCTTTGGTTGTGTTTCCCTCATATTATATTTGTTATTTTTCAGAAGCATACTTTAATTTCTATTTATGATTTAATAGTATTTACTTTTATGGTAAAGAAAATTGAACAAAAACAATACATACATGTGTCCGGGCTTTTCAAATTTTACAAAAAAATAATACAGATTTCTTGTTATTAAAATACACAATTTCTCTTTATATGATAATCTGGGAGAAAACTTTTAGAAAAGTTTCGAAAAATTTCCAGATAATGAATTAGATTGGATACGTGATCCACACCTTTGATGTTTTTATATCGATTTTCCCTTTAAATGAAAAAGAACAGTTAATTGATGTTTCAAGCGACGAAACACTCCACATTATAATTAAATCTCTGACTTGCAAAAAATTTGGTTATCGATTGGAAACGAATACGCCGATTTGAAGAAAAAGGCAGTTTATATTTAGCTTTAGTTTGTTTCGATTTACTTATGTGAAACCGGCTTTTTAAAATTATTTGCCATTTAAACAAAATATAGATCTCTATTGGATCCAGAGGATGACTTACGGCTTCCGATTTCCAAAGCAGGTCCCAACATTGAAGCAATCAAGAGCTCTTTGCAAGAGCA
>BGPR01035618.1:0-15881 GCA_013235015.1 Araneus ventricosus | reverse complement strand
CTGTAATAGCTTCGTTCGGAAGTTGTATTTGCTGTTTCAGTATTTTTATTTTTTACATTTCTTCAGTAATTTATTACATTTCTTAAGATATTTTGACAATTTTGGAGAGCTGTCTAAGCATGTGATACTGAAACTCTGATATTTCAGTACGTTAAGTTCCATTTTACTTATTTTTCATTACTTTTTATGCTGATTGTGAAACATTTGATTGATAGAAATGTAAGTAATTAAATGAAAACTACTATACTTATATTAATTAATATTCTTCAATATTTTTTCTCTCAAGCTTGGAGTCTGCAAAATTAATCCTGAAAAAAGATGAAATAGTATTATGTATCGATCTTTCTTGCAAATTGCATTTTGTTTTATTAAGTTTGAATTTCCCAGAAGTTACGATGAATTTCATTCCTAGGTCATTAACTCATTTTTTAAATAATATGTATAAAGATTTTTCTCTTTTGTTTAGAGACAGAAATACAATTTATTTATTTTTGGACGATATGTTATTTTTATAATCATTTTGCTTACATGGTGAAGTATTTGTTTTAGTAGAACTAAAAGGTGAATTCTACACTTTACAAATCACAAAAATCCTTCCATTAGATTTCTTTTCCTTTTGCCTCATCATTTTATGAAGAAATGAGCTTGATTTGACTATGGGATCTATCATGGATTTTTTAAAATATTCTATAATAATTTTAATTAGGAATAAGTTCGCTCTGTAATTTGATTAGCGAGATCTGAAATGGAACTATTCGCATTAAACATGAAGGAAATTTTCATTACACAAGTCATAACATAAAATATAAGCATTCCACTGGGGTAGCTACAGACTAAGATGTTATGTAATATAAGGAAGGATAGACATCTTTTAGCCTCCAAAAATTTTTATTTATATATAATGAATCAGAAAAACATTCATTCGTGTTATAAAAGATATATTTCTACTCCAATATAAACCTTATTTATTACACTAATTATCTAAAGAAGTTGAAAATATAATTATATAGAAATGAAAAGAAACACACCACATGCATATAATATAATTATTTATGATGATTTGTGAATCTTCGACATTCTATTTGATTTTTTTGTTACCATATCTTTCGGTATAGTTATTTTCTACAAGATTTGAATTTTGTTTTATAAATCATTTACTGTACTAATTTTTCTAATTTTATCTATTAATCATTTTTTTGAAGATTTCTTTCACGTTTAAAAGTAAAAAAATTCTCTTTGTATCACTCATTTTATTACGCTCTATAAATAATATATTTTATTCAATATTTAAAAATAAATAAGCACAAAAAAAATAAATAATTTTCAAGTGTGGCAAGTAGTTGTTTTCATCAAATCTTCAAATATGCAACATTATTTCATAAAGAATTCCTAAATTGAAATAATGCTCATTTCTCTTCATCATCATCCAGTCTCATAATTCATTCTAAATAAATGTTAATCGTTTAAGTTTATAAATAGGAATAAAACAAGAATGGAAAATAAATGGGAATAAAGCAGAATGGAATAAAATAATAAACCTTTGAAAATATTGAAGTTTTTTTTTTTTTTTAAACAAACTTTTTTTGCTCACGAAAGAGAAAAAAGCGTTTCCAGATTACGTTTTCTTCAAATATCATCAGATTATACTTCAGACTTTATTTCCTGCTTCCTCATATTAGACTTACATAACATGTTTCCGTTTCAGTTTTCAGTTAACAAAAAAACAAGTTTTTAAAATCCAATTCAAATGGGATTTTCATGATTTTCACGAAAATCTAAAATAATCAACACAATTTTATTGTCAGAAGAGATGAGAAATGACTAGATATTTTGACAATTGTTGCATAAAATAATTATTCTTGTAGCTTTTACTAAGACAAATTAGTAGTAGTCTAATTTCTATTGATGATAAAATGAAGATATGATCTAGAAAGCTTCCACTCACCCAAGATTATTTAATAAACTGACGTGATTACAGGAAAATGGATTCTTCGATGAACAACAGTTCATTTCACTGTCAGTGAGCCAAGTATCGCAATAATATGATCCAATGAATATAATCAGAATTTACTCTTAACTTTTCTGATCAAATAATAAAAAACAGAAGGATCAAGCGGGATAGAGTAATTCATTATTTCTCTGATTAGTTTTGACAAGCTCTCTTTTACTGAGGGCTTTTTATGTACGTTTTGTTTGGATAAAATCATTAAGCTTGACGCATCAATATTTCGCATTTATAATATATATAATAACAATCTCAAAATTGGTCATTCCCAAATAGGCAATTCACTTTTTGTCTTAATGCTGAATTTCAGGTTTTATTTAGGAATGTAGAAGTGAGTTTTCAGGATTGCTTATATGTGACATATACAATATAGCATTTCCGTTTAAAGCACCTGTCAAACTTCATGGGGATAAGAGAAAACGTATAATTAAATATTTTTTCATCATGAATGAGCTTGCTCCGTGTTAAAATAAATAAAAATACTGTTTGAAAATCATTGGTGGAAGTTTCACTTCACATTTTTCTTGATCCAAATTCTTTATATACGTGTTGAGCACTTAAAAAACCTCATCCTGCCAGAAGAAGACCTGGGAACTGAGCAGCCTTCCGCCAAGATTATAAAACGGAACTACTGATCTGGAAAACTCTTTCTGTATTGTTTGGAACATGTCGACGCTATTCTAAAAGGTTAATTTCGTCCACGTTAATGGGCTTGGTAGTACAGGCAACACTAAGATTATCGAGATCCCCTGTGGAGGCGAGGGCGAATAACTAGCTCGATGGCTACGTTTCTCGACCTTTTATATTCCGAGGGTTTCTCATTCCAAACCTTCACTTATAGACTATAATCCCTGCTCTGTTTTGCATCTATGTCTCTGAATAACTCTAGGTGGCCAAGATAATATAAAGTGCGGTGCTGACCAGTTCATAGAAATGACCATCACCTGCTCTCTGCACCTAAGCCTCTCCTCAGAAACATGTAAGTCCATAAATATCATTTGTTAATGTCTGTTAATGTGACCAATACAACAACATGACCAGTATTATACACTCCAGGGAAGCGAAAAACTGATTACTTATATAACAACTTCTTATCCCCGTACTTGAGGTTTCTCCTTCCTCAGAGTGCAGATCATCACTTTTAAGGATAAGTATTTTTAATTAAAACTTTCTCTCCAAAACGGATTCTAGATACCTATAAAGGATAGCTTAACTGTAATTTATATTCCACAAAAAGTGATAAATCAGTAACGGCTTCCTATATTTTCGTATGTTACCCTCCTTTGTTTTCCCTCACCCTATATATTTTTGACTTTTCATTATATGAAAGGCATTCCTGACCGGAAGCGCCACGGGTGAGTGGATGAGAAGTAGCAATATAAGTATGCGGGTTCTCATTTCCCTCGTGGTCATTTTAATGGCGTGAGTTGCTTTACTCCGCTCTGATGACGGAATGCACCTTTTTGGTAGGGGCTGTCCTTAGCCGGTGACGGTTATTATCGCTGTGACCTCAGTTTCCGAGCGGTCGTTGCGGTGTTTCTCCAATTGATCCCGAATGACAAAGCAGAGCGTGGGTAACTCGGTTTCCGGTTCCGGTTATTTGAGAGGTATACTCTTATACACGTTATCCCATATAGAAAGTATTTGAACATCAAAGAATTAGAACTAGAGATCCTGATAAATTTCCATTTTCAGACTTCTCTGAGAGAACGAAACTGCTGGAGCGGAAAATATCCAGAAGCGCAGGGAGATAGGTGCATAATACATACTTGATATGCAGCCTTTGCATTCAAATAATAGATGTAGAACATATTGTTCTTCAAATGCGTCAAAAATACTACTTGTTAGTCTTATTTTAGTGTTCTTGTGAATGCCATAACTCAATATATATTTTTTAATCTTTGGAACAGCTTCAAAATAAGAATTAAATTTCATGAATAATCGAATGGATTGATTAATTGATTTTTCCAGCATAAGTGATCAACCATTTCACTAAGCAATTGCGTATATGTCTGTTCAAACTTTAATTGTTAAATATTATAATCAATTACATCGTAATTTTTTAAAAAAACTAATTGATAAAACACGATTTTTAACTGGAAATATAGAAGTATTTATCTTTTAGTAGTAAATTCAAGGGGGATTATTGGGATTCTGACAAGAGATATTAGAATTGTTCTGTCTTCTTTATCTTTTCGCCTTTGAACAATAGAGGGTGCGGGGGTCAATGACGAACGGGTTTCTAGGAAAATAGAAGGGATTCTGATAATTTAGGCGGGAAATTTTGGAACTTATCAGTGAGTCAATCAGCCATTTTCTTGTTCTCGACCGGAGAAGTTAGTCGCCTTTTGATTTTTTTCTTAGTGAAGCGTGCTTCATTTTAATTTGTAAAGTTTAGTATTTTGTTATAATGACTGCAAATTATTGCTTGACTGCTGATTATTTTGTGTTTAAAGATCTTTTTTTTTAAACTAACTTTTCCCCCCCCTTGTAACTGTTTTGATGTGTCGGAGTTTCATTTTCGGGTAGTCTTTCCATTGTCTTCCATTTCTTTTGGGATTTTTCGGGTTACGAGAGGTTTACTTTCAGACGTTTTGTCAGACTTCTTACAAGAAAAAATTCAATTTTTGTGTCCTTGCCTAAAGCTAACCACCCTTGATAAAGTATTTAAGGCCGGATTCTTTTCTGCATTTCTTCTCCTTTTAAATGTGACTTGAAGGTTAGCTTAAATATCCTTTCATTCGTTATTTTTCGAAATTGGGTTACTCTTTCTTTAAATCTATCAGTTTTGAATATGTAAATATGAAGTATTTATTTCCGAATTCTTACAATATGGACACTGAATTAAAATTTACCATAAGTGTAGGATTTTATGATTAGACAATTAGTGTTGTGCTGCTCGGATTTGAACTTATTGGATAATCTTTCGGCAATTAAAAACGTTACGCCACTAAATAAAATTCAAAATGACCTTGCCAAATACATGCGCATTCCCGATATAAGTGGAAAGTACTGTAAAACTCCGGAAAGCTTCTTATATTCTTCTGTATAAAACAACTTTTACCGGACTTGTACTATGTTGATTTCCGGAATTATATCTATTTAGACTAGAAATTACCAAAATCATCTTCTACATAAACAAATACAAAAAAAATTAATGAATCCCGATTGCAATTAGAAGTTTATTCTATTTTGTCACATAAAATGGCGGAAAGAATCGTTCTATGTCAAAAATTATATGAAATATCAAACATTGTAATTTATGTGAGATTATAATTTCAACCTATCACCATAATTAGTTAAATTACAAAATGTCATTGACCACCGGTCTTTCTTCTGATGCCAAATGAAATCCAGATAAATAAATCTTTTAAATCCTATTATGAGTTCAATCACAGGAAAAAAGAAGTTCCTCACTTTTACTATTAATTAGTATTGCTTAACTACACTACATTGCAATCTCTCTAACATCCCATTAAGATATATCGACTAGCAATTACTAAAATAATGTGACAATCTACATCATTTTAGTTTATTAGAGCTCCACCATCAAAATGCAATCTTTGCGTAAAATGTCTTTGTTCAATATGCTTGTATTCTCATCATAATTTTGAAGACATGGTGTTTAAAACTAAATTTTAAAAGTGCCTTATTCTTACGATAAAATACTTCAAAGCTATTCAGATCGCAATTCGCAGGATGAAGTGAAATTTAATCCTTAAATTGTGGGTTATTAAAAGGAACGTCTTTTAATTTTGCTTATAAGCTGAATTAAGCCAAGGTTGAAAGCGCTGAAGAAGCACTTTCTGTTGAAAGTCTTAGACGTAGGCGTGATGTGGCTTTCAACCCTTTTTTAGTGGAAACTAAAGTGTTGGTGTAAACTGAATAATTGGTTAAATGCAACGAAACTGGGAGGCGATTAAAATGAAAGAAGTCTAGTCAAAAGAAAAGTTAATTATGGTGTAAACTTGGCTCATTATTTTGCCCCAAAATGCATGTAATTTTAAGCAGAAAATATCCCATTGTACCCTAACCGAGATTGGTCTAATAATTTAAATATTTAATGCTTTTAATGAGCTAAGTTTCAATTTTATAATGCTTAATTATCTGAAATTGGATAACCGTTTATTTTTAATTGAAACAACATAATATTATTATCTGCTGACAATTTAAATTAAATAAGAAAGAACAATAAATTTTCTTGGTTCGAAATTGCTATTTTAGGAGGCAAAGCAAGATACGTTGATTCTAATTCGAAAATCTAAAAGTTTAACAGTAACATAAAAAATTCTAGTTGTAAATCTACAGTTTCAAATTAAAATGATAAAATTATTGTCATTGAATATACCAATATCTTTCAAGTACACGAATGGAATAAAATGTTTCTTCTGTCTAATAAGGAAGGGGAAATCAATAATGATAGAATGAAAAAACTAAGAACGAACTCTGGTAAAAATGCCACAATCATTTAAAATATGAAAAATTATGGTAGGGATATTACATTGGCTTCAAATCTGTGGTGACTCACTAAACAACAGATATAAACCATGTTTCATTATTTTTTTATTTTGGGAAGTTTTCATTCTGCGTTAACATTTCTTGTTATAAAAGCAGATTTCGAAGTGATTACAGTAATCTTTATTAAATTTTAAAAATTTAAGTAACAAATATTTTATCATTTAAGCGTATGCCCCGATTCATTTCCGATTTAACGTAAAAATCTAATTTGAACTTTGAAAGAATTTTAGAAAACGTAGAAACACGTTGATACAGCAATTCATGAAATCAACCTAAGTTCTTCCAGGGTAATGGAAATAGATAAATTTTCAAAATAATCTCTGAAAACTGTTTTCGTGCAAAAATTTCGAAATTTTTTCCCACAATTAATAAATTTTTAAACGTAAACATTTCTCATTCAAAAAGCATAACTATGCACTGTTACAAGAAAATATGCTTAAGGGGAATTTGTACCTCTTATACCGACAAAGTTAGATTGTGTAAATCCATGTACCTTTTTTCAAAATGAAATGTGCTAAGGATACAAGTATGAAATATTTTTTCACAGATTAAGTGGATATTTATCTCTGTACTGAAGAGAAATTTTAAAGAAATATTGCTTTCTTTAAAATTTTATCTGAACGTAACTGTGATGTTTTCAAAACGTACCGCTTTCTGACGCGATATCAGCTGTATTACGAATTATTTTAGGAATATTACAAAAATTTCACGTCAGTATATATTTATACACATATAATATGTGATCAAATTTTCAAGTGTATGCATAATAATTTTTTAGAAAAAGGTACACGCAATTTTAAAAATATCATTTCGACAAAATGCCATTTATACAAGCATTTATATATTAATGAAAGCACCTTTATTTCTTACTGTGTTTTGAGGGAAAAGTATATAATTAATTTTGGAAATTCATAGCATTGTACATCAAAAGGTATTTACTTCAGTTAATACAGAGGTTCAAGTAAGTTGCTTTCATCAATTTATCCTGCTATCCTTTTCCGTTATATACGCCAATACATCAGCTTGTTTGGTGTTTGCTTGTATCGCTCCCTTTCGAAATAATTGGGATTTTATTGCTTCTCATGAGGAAAGGAATCCAGGAAATTTCAAGACATTCAACCACTCCTCCGCACTCCAGTTTTATGGCAAATTCTCTTTCACCGCCAAACTATCGAATTGAACTAAAGGATGTATAAATATCTTTCAGGATTAAACGGTTAGATTCGTTGCTCATAAAACTTTCATGCTCCGCAACTAATTATGATCTCAGAGAATCTGGAACTGTAATAAGGTGAACGTGACTGACTTTTGGACGAATTTCGCCGTCAATTAAGCACCGAAACACGATGAAATATTTGGTTGGGTAAACATATTGGGGTCAAATGCGGAACTCTTGATGTTCTTTGTGTTTGTTTCTGTGCCAGAATTAAAAGAATAGATGTTGTATGGACTGCAAACATTTTTAAATGGAATGTGAGCAAATAACAAATTTATGTGATATGTAAAAAATGATTCCAAATAAATAATATCATTAGCATAGTTCTGTTTCTTCTCGCGTACAAATATTTTTTGCCAGATTTCAAGAAAGAATGTTTTGCTACTAGATATTTTATAGTCTTGAGTGGAAGTTTATTCGTTTTTATATTTCCAAATACTTCTTTTGGGGGGAAATGGCATTTAAAAATATAGTTACTTACTTAATTTCTGTTCTGAACTTACTGTTTACGTTTAGAGGTTTCTGATTACAAGGGGCAAATGGACCATAAGCTTCATTCTCACGAGATAGGTACAAATATATAAAAAAATTATTTTGCAAAAATAATGTAATAAATCTTAAATATTGCATGGATGTTTCCATTTAAGCTTAATAATTACCTTTATATTAGTGGTCAAGTTTTCTCATTTATTTTTCACTAGTTTTTTTTATTTTTAATATTTTTGACCTATCCATAAATAAGACATGATAGTGAACGGAACTTTTACATTTTAAACGATCCAAATGATAGCATAATTTAATTATTGGGCAGAGTGATACAGATTTATTTAGTAACTATTACAGATTTATTGAGTTAGTGATAAAGTTAGCTATTAAAACCAAGAGAAAGAACACTAAATAAATATCACTTATTAAATAATGGCACTGATTGTTCTATTAGTTAAATAATTTATTTACAGACAATTATAAATAAATTAATTCAACATTCTGCGGAAAGCAATAAATACTATACTGGATTAAGAAATATTAATATTTATTTACTAATAAACAATCTAACACATGTGTTATTTTAGTTTTTCCTCTTTCTCTAATTTGATCATCTGACTGTTTGGTGACTATTTTTTGTTGTTCCCAATTTTTCTAAAATAAAATTAGCTATAAAAATATTTTTATACATTATTGAAGCTTTAATACTATAAATTTTCTATATGAATATCAAATCAATGATCGATTTTGAGATTTTGATTCTTTCACAGGCAATGTCATCCCCTCTGTGGACGTAGCTGTGTCCACGAGAGAATTCCAATAGAGAGAAAACTAAGTTTTGAATTTTTAAGTCTTTGGTTTTAAGGCTATAATGTGGTACACTTATTTTTATTAAATTCGATACTAAAATATCAAAAGTTTGTATTATATTAATAAATTAGTTTTTCTTTAATTTATTTATGATGTCCACGGAGGGTGCACTGAGAACTTTGCAAAATCTAAATGGAACTAATAAATTTTAATATATTCAAGAGAATTCAAAATAGAATGAAATGTTTCTTAAAGAACAAAATTCTGCCGTTTTTTTTCAAAACTTTTCATGTTTATTTTACATGTGTTTCCATTAATGATATTTTTTAGTTATTTTGAGTCCACAGAGGAGACTTATTTGACTAGGAAAAAGTGTTCAAATTAATTCCTTAATAAAAATAATTTCAAAAAAATGTTAGGTTAGACCTTATCTAGGCTTTAAACAGTCAGTATTTAAAAAGCTGCAATTTTTTAAAGTCGCTGGTGACGTACAAATATTGAATTTCATGTATAGGCGTCCACGGAGGACTTTTCGTCTTATATTCATTGAAAGAAGATGCTTAAATTGTAAAACTATTTTAGTAGAAACATATTTAACAGCTTTCTTTAAATCTGAAATTATACATATGAATAAAAATATTGGACATTTGTTGCATCACATTCTAATATATAGCATCCGGAACTTGAAAAGCCACATTTCGTGGGAATAGTCCATATATGACCTAAAAAAATCGAAATTCAGTATAGTTCATCATTATCATCCTAACTGCCCTGCACTGATTGCTAATTAACTGTCCTCTGAAGTATAATCATAAAGAAAAATAGATTTTCATCCCAAAGTTTGAGATTTCGAAGAGAGGAAAAAAATCATATTTTGATGGTATAAAAAAAGAAGATATCGTATCTCTAATATTCCAGCCTTATATTATGTCCTACGACTACAAGGCTGAAGAGAACGTAAAATATCTTTTTCACAATTCTTTACTTTCATTACATTTAAGAAAATAACTTTATTGACATAGTGTATGTTAATCAACACTGTCATAGAAGAATTAAAATCCAACCACCAATTATATATACTAATCGATTTTCTTGAGTTGCCAGCGTTTCATAAAGTAATAGTTCAATTAGACTGGTTGAGAAGCTCAAGAGGAAAATTGTATTTTCCATGCGATGTTGAAATACATTCCTAAAACGCATATAGACGCATGTTCCATAATTTATTTCCGCAATGACATATATATCTAATCAAGTATATGTTATTGTGAAAGACTAAAGTGGAGAATGTCGACACATGCCAGAAAATCTACCGGAGATTATCAATTCACGGCCGGAGAAACTGACATTCACGGAGAATATCGACATTTGCCAGATATCGGTCTCTCACAGTAACATATACACTCTATTATTTGCAAAATTATGGGACATTTATTGCACAAACACTTCGACGAATAAGCCAAGAAAATCTTTGCTATTCATTGAAAGATCGTATTTAATTCGAAATTTTGTCGTAAGAAAAAGAATGTTTGCATAATGTGTATTCCTGATACCTTTAATTTCAGGTTTCATGCGTGAACTGATTAACGCATTTTCACACAATAATTGTCGCAACTTACTCTCTCCTTGTATGTCCGTTCTAATAAATATTAAATAATGTCTGATTTATATATATTATAAGTTGAAATAGAACTCAAGAAAATGGTCCGAGATTCTTGAATAATTACGTGAAAAACGTAAATCATTAGTTCTGCAGACATTCTCCTGAATATAGTGATAAGCATCTATCAAGATTCTTTTACTTACAACCAATGCCAATGTTTGTCTAGTAACAATCTACGTGGGAATATGTCTCCACTGGATAAAACTCAATTCCATGGAAATATGCTTTTCTTGTATTTCCAATCAAATGCATTCGAAAAAATTTTAAATAGGAATTGTTTTCTTAATTCTTAGCTTTGCCTCCGGTGTTTGAATCTTAATTTCAACAAAATTTATAAATAACTCTAAAGTTTAAAAAAATATGAGTATGAACAATACTTAACGAATTCAGGGATGCTAGCAACCATTTAAGAACGGCATTCCTCAAATATAAATTCAAAAAGACTCTAAATATTTATAGATATTACATTACCTACAAAGCTCCTTATATTTCTGGACGTTTTCATAACTCACATTGTTGTATTATACCGTGCAATTTTTGCACCATTTGGATAATCTCATTTCAATCTGTAATCTGCACCACAAAATTATCTTTCTGTTTTGCTCTCATTCAGTTCTATCGCCTACTTCTCCTAGCCGGCAATAATTTTAATTTAATGAGTTAATTTCGTTTAGTTAGGACTGATTATGGTACATAGCAAAATAATTAGGAGCGACAGAATCGATTTACGTATATTTGATCACGACTTTGTTAACTTCCAGTTCCTTCGCTTAGAGAAGCGAAAAGAGTATTTCCCAAACCCCTCGTCACCCAATTCCCTAATCCCCTTTACCTTATTTTCTCAGTTTTACCCCTTCTTCTTCTGTCTTTCAATCTAAAATGTAGAAAAGTAATCCAAGATCCTACTGTTCCGAATTTCTCACCGCCCTCTTTCAGCAAATGAATTAAGATTCTTTCCCGCAGACAACCGAACGAGTACGCAGAGATTATATTTTAAGCTCATTTCTGCTAAAGTTTTTACAAAGGCTAATACCATGTTTAAGACTGGAAAACAATCCATTTTTGAAAGTTGCTTCGCTTTTCTACGAGTCCAAGTAAGCAAGAGGGATTAGGAAATGAGCAAGACTTGAGCTTAAAGCTTGAGCCTGGAAATTTTTAGTATTTATGTCAAATGTGCAACCGTAATCTGTTGTTTTAAATGGTAGGTCATTTGATTGAAATACTGATTATAAAGAATTATTTTCTTTTGCAACATTTTCTTTAAAATCATTTATATAAATAAAGTTATTTGAGTTCACTTTTCATATCACACTTCACAAAAAACATTTTCT
Source organism: Araneus ventricosus (assembly GCA_013235015.1). NCBI lineage: Eukaryota > Metazoa > Arthropoda > Arachnida > Araneae > Araneidae > Araneus > Araneus ventricosus. The sequence continues at coordinate 3,855 of BGPR01035618.1, read as the reverse complement.
TTTCGTTCTCTACTGAAATAATTTAATAAATGCTTACATATTTAGATAAATTAGAGGAATATGAAAAGAAATATTACAAAAGAATTAGATTGTCTATCTTAAAAGTTTCAAGGAATTTTCATAAGTGTTATTATCTTTTATCTTAAATGTTGAAGCAAAATTTAGGAAATTCAAAAGCTTAATCTACAAGTTTGCGCTAACAGGAAATAAAAGAGAAATTCTTTGAAAATCTAAACCCTAAAAAAATAGAAATCTTTAATAAAATAGTTTTTTCTCATGTTATGAAATTAATACACGAGATCTTATATTTAAACATGAAATACAGTGCATAAAATTCTCAGTTTTATTTTTTATTAAAATTTCTCCTATAGTACTTATACAATTCATTGTTAAGAAACTTATTCTCGCAATATTCTTAATATATTATGAGTTTCCTCTTTCTAGTTTTTCCTTTCACCTACATTTTTATATTCTTATGAAATTGAAATAGTTTGGGAAAAGTAAAAGAACAAACTTTGAGATCTTTTAGTAACAGTTATATACAGCCCAGGTTTGGTCAAACAGAAAGACAAAATTCTATGAAATGTATTTTATTATTTTTTCATTATCATAAGTATGTTAAGAATTTCGGGCAGTTCTTCGTTTCTTCAATAGCAGTTTCAAAATCTTAAATGTATTTCCAATGTATTTGGTTCTTGTTCTTCACATTTCACTGACATAGTTTGGGTAAATTGAAATAAAGGCACACAAAATATTTTTCCTATAAAGATTAATTGCGCTAAATTGAGTTTTTTAACGATTATTTTATCGAGATAAAAAAAAAAATAATACTGGCTCTACGCAGAACATGAATCAGCTATTTTTCATCAATTGAAGAAAGATATTTCTTCTGTAGACGTGTATTCCACATCTTATTATAGAAATATGAAACCCTTTGTTTCATACTTTAGAGATATAAGTACATTCTATTATTTTTTTTCCAGCGATATATTTTCTTCTTTTACATATAGTGACGAATATTTGTCTTGTGGTTAGCCGAAGGTAGTAACTGCTCCGTTATATGAATCTTGAGAGATCCTCATCACTTCGATTTCTGATTTTTGTTCAGGATTAATATATTCTGCAAAAATGATTTTAAAATTCCTATGAACGCATCTTTTAAATGCAGTAATAATGTGAAATATTTAAATTTAGGAAAATGTTTTGCGCTCCTACAATTTTTGAATGAAAAATGCATATTATTTCCCGTGCAAAACTTAAGAAAGTATTTTCATTCAAGTTAAATATCAAGAAAAGTTTAGATTCCAATTGAGGTGTATATAAAATCAATCAGTATTTTCTTTATAAACACATGTGACAGATATACCTGTTAGAATATATTTGAGCCAGATATCGGTCTCTACATGTAACATATACACTTATTATTTGAGAAATTATGGACATTTGTGGCAAATTACTTGAAGAATAAGCCAAGAAAGCCAGTTTGCTATTCATTGAAAAGATCATATTAATTCGGAAATTTTGTCACACTGCAGAAAATGAATGTTTCGTCATATCGTTTTCCGATACCTTTAATTTCAGGTTTCATGCGTGAACTGATTAACGCATTTTCCACAATAATTGTCGCAACACTCTCTCTCCTTAGATTATCCGTTCTAATAAATATTAAATAATTGACTGATTTCATATATATTATAAGCTGAAATAGAACTTCAGAAAATGGTCTGAGATTCTTTGAATAATTACGTAGAGAAAAAACGTAAATCATTAGTTCATGCAGATATTCTCCTGAATATATGATAAGCATCTATCAAGATTCTTTACTTACCCCAATGCCAATGTTTGTCTAGTATCAATCTACGTGGGAATATACCCTTAGATGAAACTCCAATTCCATGGAAATATGCTTTTCTTGTATTTCCAATCAAATGTATCTGAAAAATTTAAATAGGAATTGTTTTCATATTCTTAGCTTGCCTCCGGTGTTTGAATCTTAATTTCAGCAAAATTTATAAATAACTCTAAAGTTTAAAAAAAATATGAGTAAATTGAAACATACTTAAGAGATTCAGGGATGCTATGTACCATTTAAGAACGCATTCCTCAAATATAAATCTACAAAAAGACTCATAAATATTTATAGATATTACATTACCTACAAGCTACTTATATTTCTGTGTTGCGTTTGCAAGAACTCAATTGTTGTATTATACCGTGCAATTCTTCTACCATTTGATAATCTCATTTCAATTCAAATCTGCACCACAAAATTATCTTTCTGTTTTGCTCCTCATTCAGTTCACGTCGCCTACTTTCTCCTAGCACGGCAATAATTTTAATTTAATGAGTATTAATTCGTTTAGTTAGGCAATTGATTTGCATAGCAAAATAATTAGACGACAGAATCGATTTACGATATTTGATCACGACTTTGTTAACTTCCAGTTCCTTCCTGCTTAGAGTAAGTTGTAAAGTATATTTCACAACCCCTCCCAGTCTAATTCCTCTAATCCTTTACCTATTTTCCACAGCCACCCCTTTCTCACCGTAACTCCAAAATGCTAGAAAAGTAATCCAGTCTAGCTGTTCCTGAATTTCACCGCCCCTCCTTTCAGCAAAAATGAATTCAAGACTTTTTCACGCAGACAACCGAACGAGCACGCAGACTATATTTTAAGCTCATTTCGTAAAGTTTTCATTAAAGGCTAAATGTTTTACACTGGTAAATAATCTATTTTTGTATATTTCTATCTTTTCTACGAGTCCAGTAAGCAAGGAGGAATAAAATAAGTAAGACTTGAGCTAAAAGTTCGTGCTCTGGAAATTTTAGGTATTTTCTATATGTGCAACTTATTCCTGTTGTTTAATGATAAGTCATATATTTGATTGAATATCTTGAGTTATAAGAATGGCTCATTTTCTTTTTGCAACATTTTCTTTAAAATCATTTATATAAATAAAGTTGTTGAGTTCATTTTCATATCATTCACAAAACATTTTTTTTCGTTCTCTACTGGAAATAATTTACAAATTGCTCCTTATTTGGGATAAAATTAGAGTAAATATGAAGAAATATTACAAAAATAATTAGAATTGCCTATCTCTAAAAAGTTTCAAGGAATTTTTTCAGTGCAAGTGTTATTATCTTTTATCTAAATGTTGAACAAAAATTTAGGAACATAAAAGCTTTACATACAGTTGCGTAACAGAAATAAAAAGAAATCTTTGAAAATCTAAACTAAAAAAGAAATCTTATGTAATGAAATAGTTTTCTCAGTTATGAAATTTAATACGAATCTTACCTCATTTAAACGAAACACAGTATAAAATTCAGTTTTATTTTATTTAAAATTCTCCTATAGTACTTACAAATTTTGTTAAGAAACTTGGCTTCGCACATTCTCTAATATATTATGAAAGCTCTTCTAGCCTTCTTTCACTAAGCATTTTTATATTCTTATGAAATTATAGCTCTACAAAGTAAAGAACAAACTTGAATCTTTTAGTACAGTTATATACAGCCCAGGTTTTAAAATCCAGGAAAAGACAAAAAATTTAGTGAAATGTATTTTATTATCTTCTAATATCATAAGCATGTTGAAGAATTCTGCCTCTTCGTTTTTCCAATGCATGTTTCAAAATTTAAATGTATTTCAATGTATTTGCCCTTGTTCTTCACATTTCTGCATGACATAGTTTGGGCTAAATCTGAAATAAAGGCCACAAAATATTTTCTATATAAAGATTAATTGGTATGCAATTGAGTTTAACGATTATTCTTTATCCGAGATAAAAAAAAATAAATAACTGTGGCTCTACGCAGAATACAATACGCAACTGAACGAAGCATAAAGG
>BGPR01035617.1:4432-15881 GCA_013235015.1 Araneus ventricosus | reverse complement strand
ACCCTAATATGGGAGGAAGGGGATGAAAAAGGATAATTGTATTGTTGGCCACTTGCGAAACCTGGGCTGCGGCGAGAACGGCCCAAGCCACCACCAAACTCGTTGGGATGAAAGTTTGGTTTTCGCTTCTCAATGCGTTGTGTGAATTTTGATGTTTTGAGGGCTGTTTTTTGAGTAGCCCCGTCTTGTGTATCTCCTATTTATTGATTCATTTACTGTCTTCTTTCCTCATGGTTTTTTCCCATTTCTGTTGTTCATCGAGCTACAGAGTGTGGAAAAGTTACCAAATCTGATAAAAAAATCACCCGAAAAAACAAGCTTTCAAATTGATTTCAGCGGTGCTGAAGCTCTACAGCCCTTATGGTTGAGCCACCATTGGCTTCTTTATAATTTTTTACAGTTGGTGGAAGAAGATTCTACAATATCTGACACGCTATCCTTTCAATGTTGCCTGCATACGTTGATGAAAATTATCTTTATCCGATAAACCGAAATCTTCGCGACTCTTTGTAATTTTCGACATTGGACAACCATTCTTTGATGTCTCCGACGTGATAGTTAAGTCAAGTTGCCAGTATTCCCAACAAATTCCCAGAGACACCTGGACATGGTAGAAAAGTGAAGATTCGATCATCAGCAAAAACGTGCTTGGCAGAAGCCATGTCAGTTAGTATGATGCCCTGCGGTCTAGCCCAACCCGATTTCACATGTTTTTATCACTGAATATCATTGAACAATACTTCGGCTCTTAGGACATATAGTTTGTTGTACACAAATTCCTATGCGACTTATTGCTTCGTTTCAATGATGTTGTTTCCCAATTTACAATCAACGATACTACCAGTTTTTAAAAAGCATCTACGTCCTTCGACACCGACAGTACTGATGATCTCTCAACTTCGCGCATAGTCATTCGTTGGTTCTCTGCCACAACTGGCGCACTAGATCTGTGATCCACTACTTGCTTCTATCAATCAAAACTCGATAAAAAGATTTCTTTGAGCGATTCAAGCCTGATGAAATTTATGAAACGAGCTTAGGTTTGGCTTTCAGCTTCCATATTCTAATAAACTCGTCTTTAATTTCTGCGGATAAATGGAGTAATAAATAGAGGCGGTTTTTCAAAAAAAAAAACCCCGGTTATCTTTTGCTTATTTTTAAAAAATCAATGTTTGTGGACAGAATTTTTTATTAATAATAACATAGAATACGTAATTATTAACACAATAATTAATTAATGTTATAAGTAATGATTATAAATAAGTAATTAATACAATATGTAATAATAATAAATGAGTAATTATTGCAATAAGTAAATATTATAGACAAATTTTTTTATTAACAATGTTTTCAGGAGAAATGAATTCATTAACAAATATTTATCATCTAATATGCTCATAAAGATTCTTTCAGTGATGTGTCGACAGCTCTCATCGGAAACAACATCATTCAACGTAAATACTAATCTTTCGGACGCCACAGAACTTCCGACTATTTTTTGGCTACAAAAAACAGACGTCGTTTTCAGACAAATTTTTTTATTAGTATTGTTTTTGCAGGAAATCAATCCATTGGAGAATATTTATCTATTCATTAATATTCTTTCAGTAATCCGTCAACCAACAGACGCCTCGAGGAAGTGGTTGTCTGTGATTGGCCCAAGATGATAAAATTCAAAGCTTTATAACTTGGCCAATTTTAGTATATTCGAACCTAAAATCGAGCTTATCTTCCGACCACGTTTTTGGATTTAAAAAAATAACCGGTTTAATCCGCGGCAAAAAATAACCGAAAAAAAAACGGTTAACCGAAACAAATTCGTCTTAAACCGGCAGGTTTTTCCCATCCCTAATATTGAGTACGAAATGTTATTCTGTAGACAATTTAATAAGTTGATTGCCGCGTCACTTGTATTCGGGTGACTCTGATATTCGGACTAATTAAATGACCCTTCTATCTAATTAAATGACCCTTTCTCTGCTATCGCTTAACTACGGTAAAGAAGGGAACATTTCATTAGATAGTAGGTGGGAATCAAAAGCGTGAGTAAAAGTGCGTGCTCGGCAGCCAACATCTTAAATGCATGAAGTCTGTTACATCATTCGTTTTAAGTTTAATATAATTCCTTTTTATTAATATAATATCTTTTTTCTAATAATATAACATCCTTTTAAATTTTTCCTCCTACAACTATTTTCATCAACTTTCCTCAACAAATGTAAGTCTCCTTTAATTCATTTCTTATTGAATTAAAATTTTCAAAGGGGCAGTTCAAATATTATGTAAGCACCTAAGGGGGGAGGGGGTTTGCGATTTGCTTATTTTTGCTGACAAGGGGAAAGAGGGGGCATGAGTGATGCTTACGTAAGACATTAAAATCACTTTATTTCCGAAAATCTCTTGCGACTTGCAAAAATAATTTAATTAAAAAGAATTAAATTTGAAAAAAAAATTAAATTTGGCAAAAGAAAATTAAACTTGAAAAAAAATTTCAATGATGTTCTGAGGTCAAGAATTTTAACCACATGGGGTATGAGTGATGCTTACGTAAGACATTAAAATCAATTTATTTCCGAAAATCTCTTGCGACTTGCAAAAATAATTTAATTAAAAAGAATTAAATTTAAAAAATTAAATTTGGCAAAAGAAAATTAAACTTGAAAAAAAATTTCAATGATGCTCTGAGGTCAAGCATTTTAACCACACAAGAAAAGCATAAACGATAGATAGGATGAATGCTCATTGAACACAATGGATAATAGTATCTTTTCTTTATAATAGCTGGAGGTAACAGCTTATAATAATATTTGAGGCATCAGGCTTATTTCTGAGAACTTGCTACTGAGCTTACATATTGACCCCTTTCATTCCAATGATGAGACTGGAATGAAAGGTGTCAATATGTAGTATTGTGACAATACGAGTTTCCAAACAAGCACAAATAAACATGTTACAACAAACTTGAAACTCATTGAATATTTCGTGTATAAAAAAATATATATTCTTAGTAGAGAGGTTTGAAGTTACATCTTCTTAGTATGTACCAGGGTTGCCAGATAAAAATAGCAAAATAAGGCCAAACCGTCTTTAAAATAAGGCCAAAAAAGGCCAAATTTGAAAATTTCATTAAAGCGCACATTTCCCCTTTATTTTGTTATAAGCAGGGATGAGATTCTTCCGCTTTTTTGTTATTTTGGAGAAATTTCGCTTTTTTTTTCTTCCCCGCCGCAAAAATTTGCTTTTTCTTCCGAAAATTCCGCTTTTGCACAAAGAAAGGAAACCTTTCTTTCTTCCATTTTTTGAAAGAAAATTCTGGTAATAGTTCATAATAGTTAAATATTCTTTTTCTTATACGTACTTAATTCTAAATAATTAAGTTATTAATTATTATAGCGCAATATTTTCATCATGTTGCATGTTCTGATGTTTTATTTCTTAAAACATCCTTCGCGTATAAATAATGGTACAAATTTTTTGCTCGCGTATGATTTCAGTCTTTTTGCTTTTTTGCCAATCTCATCCCTGTGTAAGAAAATGACTATCCTTCATGAAAAGGAATCCCACTAGATTGACATATGTATAATAATGCTCTATTAAACTAAAATTCAAGTGATTTTTTTAAAACATCTACATGCGCGAAGAAAATGAAGAAAGAAAGAAAAAGGAATTCTGTTCCTGTTGGTCCAGAATAAAATGTTCGAGTGAAATATATCAACTCTTGTTAACAACAACGTTCTCTATTATTTTCCATTATTCTAAAGTTTATTAGAAAAATAGTTAAATTATATATTAAGAATCGTTCTAAAAGTCATAAGGAAAAAATAAAGCCAAATTAAGGCCAAAAATGAATTTAAGGCCAAATGAAAATTCCAAAGGCCAAGGTCTTTTTAAAAAGGCCAAATTTCTAAAATTTGGCCTTAAAAAGGCCAATATGGCAACCCCGGTATGTACTGAAAAAACAATCTCATTGAAAGCGGAAATAAGATAAAATAACGAATATTCTCAAATCGTAAATACTTCGTAGACATTAAGTCTGCTAATCACTTGACGTTTCCCCCCCCCTTGGGTTCTCATAGTTTTTTTTTAACAATAATAGTTCATTTTTACTTTTGTCGTATACAAAGAGAAAGTATTGTAATCGTCAAAAAATTCGAACTCGAGATTTTGACGAATCTCCGCGTTTTAGACCTTTCTGAGTCCGAAACACACAATTTTGGAATTATGTCTGTCTGTCTGTCGGTGTCTATGAACATGATAACTAAAAAACTTTTAAAGCTACATTGATGAAATTTGGTATATGGTCTTTAAATATAATTTGTAGGTTTCTATCAAATTTTGGACGAAATCCGCCCACGGCAAGTCTGTCTGTATGTTCGTGTTTATGTGAACGCGATAACTCACAAACTTAAATAGCTACGTGGACAAACTTTGGTACACATTTTTATTATCAAGAATGAAGATTTGTATCAAATTTTGGACTTAATCCGTCAAAGGGGTGACTGTCTGTCTGTCTGTAAAATCGCATACTTTTGAACGCAATAACTTCTTTAAAAAATACTTTGATAAATAAAATTTTGTATGCAGCCTTCTTACCATAATGGTAGATTTGTGACCAATTTTTGGGTCAATCCGTTGAAAAAAGGCGTTAAAATTGCAAATTTCGTTTTCTTTATCTTGTATTAAGCCCTAATGGTAATCATGACAGCTTCTAATTCCACTTACACGTTAGACTACCTTCGGAAATCGTGGTATGACGTTTCTCTTATTTTTTTTCTATTAAATAACAAATAACAATAATAGATTATGGAAATAATTTAAAAATAAATCATTCACAAATCTAAGATTTAATTTTTTTCACTTCTTAAGTTTTAGATTTAAAAAAAATTACATAGTGTAATGATTGTTACCTTTCAAATTCATGTAGTTAAAATAGTGTAAGTGACAGTTAGAAAAGTGTTTTGAGCTTTATTGGAAAAGAAAGTTTTCATTTACTTTTATAAGGGCTTGCCAGATTTCTGAAATGTTCAACCGGGACACCGGAATGCACCCCAGCGCCGCGGGTATTCAAGGATACACACCCTTGGCGGGTTTTTAGAGGGTAGTTTATTCTCAATGATATGAATAAATGGTTACTGATTAGGAACCTAAACCAGGGGTAATAATAAATGACACAAGCATAAAAATTTTATCATTTTATTTCTTACATGTTAATATTTATAAGTTACTTCAGTAAGAAGAAACACTTTGGATGAGGAATAAAAATTTGAACAATATTTACATGTACTTTTCATTGGCTGGGACTTTTTTTAGAAAGTCTTTTTTGTTTTTAATCGTGTTGTAAAAATCTTCACAAGCTATTCCGATATTAATTTTACATGTCATCAAGCCTTTAACTGTAGATTCCTTCATCAAACCCCTATCTTCAGTCCATGCGTTGTTCATCAAAGAAAATGCACTCTCAACTGGTGCTAATGTCCCAGGTAAGCAGAAGGCATGGTAACGATTGGCGAGACAAGACGATACGATGACAATATTATTTATTAGCAGACCATCACTCTTCTATAGTTTTAACTTTTCGTACAGTACAGTGAAATAAATGATAAAGTAATTATCCTAAATAATCCTTCACAGTTAATTATTTTTAGACTTTTTTGGTCATCTATCTTTTTTGGTCAGCTTAGTCCTTTTCTCACGTGCTTAAAAAGTCTAGGGGCAATTGTGAAAAATTAGCGAAGAAGCTTATCAAGATTGCTTCCAAGAAGAAAGCGATGAAGTAGTAACAAAAGGGGGAGAGCAATATAATAACAGATATGGAAAAATGGCTTCAGCGACCTTGGTCTGCATCTGAATAGATGATGGACATGTCGAAAATTAAATTTAAAATGTAGCTATATTCTTTTAAAATTGTGATCAACTAAGAAATTTTCTTAAACAAAATTGTAAGGAAATTAAACATACATTTGTTTTCATTTTAAATCGAGTTACAGTTTTTTTATTTGAATTAAGTCCTAAAATTTTTAAAATTAGATTATTTCTTTTATACGTTTTGTAAAAAAAAAGAACGGGGGGGTGCAGTTTGCTTACGTAATTATAAGAGGGGGGTTGCGATTTGCTTATTTTTGCTGATAAGGGGGGAGGGTGGTCAAAATTTACCAAAAACATGTTTACGTAATATTTGAACGGTCCCAAATCTAGCTTTTTTATTACCTTATAGCAGTATAGTTTGAATTAAAACGTGAAAAAAAGAAAAAAATTTAAACATTTAAATAACATACCATATAATAACTGATAAAACGTTACAATGAACAAATATATCATACAGAATTTTCTCGGCGTTGCTGATTAAAAAAATAAATATAAAAAATGTTTAGAACGAAGAAAATGTTAATAAAAATATGTGCAGCAAAATAAAAAAAAAATGCAAGGAAACGACTTCTTCCGACGTTTATAAATTAAAACACGGTAGCATAATATTTCACCTCGCGTGCGGAAAATCAGCGTTTCTAAAGAATAAATAAATAAAAAATTGCTAAAAATCAGAATAGTTACACAAAATCGTCAGATTACTCTTATTAGAACGGGGAGATTTTGGGCTTCAAAAAGATATAAAAATAACAGTTCTCTGTTGAGAATATATATACAGAAAATTCGAGAAATTAGGTAACCACTTAGCAATAAATAAATAAAAATCTAATTCGAATTGAAAAAAGTTTATGGGGTTAGCTCCCTCCTGTGCTAATCCATCATTGTGCCAAATTTGATCCCTGTAAATCAAACGATCTGGACCTATGTACAAGAAATAATCTCACTTAATTTTATTTCAAATTCTAATATTATATATTTTAAAGTCTTAATGGATTCCAAAATCACTTTTCTTAAACTCCAGTTTCGTTCTATTTCCCGCTCTGGAGGTATATTAAATCTCTCATTTTTTTGGCATATTTATTACTAAAAGAATATTTTAATCGCTTCCACGCGCACACATAAATCACGATTTCGTTTCCAGACTTTTTCCTAAAACACTTACGTAATATATTAAAAATAGCTATTATTCCCTTCACTTTGATCACGTGTCCATATGTTATTCCCTTATCCGAGAGAACACAGGGATTTTTCTGTGCACTTTCGCTTGTAACCTAAAAACAGATGGCCGTATATCCACCACTCTCCTATCGATAATAAAAAAGAAATTAGTTAATTACTCGGCCTGTGTTTATTTTCAACGACTACAACCACGGATACGTTATATATATATATATGGATTTCACAGACACAAAAACACGTAAAAAAATTCGTTTGCATTCAATATAAAATATTTATAAAATAAAGTGATTTTCCTTTCACTTAACCAATTAATATACGCATATTATCGATTGATGATAAAATAAAAATTCAGTTAAGAATACGCCAAAGAAGGCAGAAGTTGGTTCAGCTAGTAATTAATCTTAAAGTTTACTTTAGAATTGCTTTAAAATACAAAATTATCGGTTTTATGTGACTAAATCCACTCACAAAAATACTAATGGATTAAAATTTTAGAGTTTTGATCTATTTGCTTATACAAGCTCAAGTATAATTTTAACAAAATTTGAAACTTTCTAGTCTTTTAGGATTAACAAAAAATTTTATTGCAGTAAAACTACGTCATACATAAAGTCAAAATTAATTGCAAAATATAGATCATAAATTTCAAGATTAATTTTCAATAGCCACAAAAAGGAAATTCATTAAGCATATTAACAATTCTGAAAAGCATGTTTCTTCTGCTTATAGTGCAGCATCATGTAGTTTTTTGAAGAGAAAAAACGATCATAACTATCTCTTCTTTTAACGGATTTTTTTGGGGCTTCAGTAAGAAAATTCCTCGAAAAAATCTATTCAGCTTGATTTAATGCAATATGTTTTCTTGATTATCTAAAATTAAAAGAAATCGACAAATTTATTCATTATAAGAATGAAAAGCTGACCACTTTTGTTGCTTTTGGATCGTAAAAATGCTTCGAAATTGAAATAGCTTCAAATATCCACAGCTAATAAAAAAATATGTAGGGGGACAAATAAATAATCTGTAAAAGAGTACCACTTATATTGTGTGAAGATCATTTTACAATTTTAAACAATGTTCATACATTTTTTATGGGACATATATTCGGTACCTGTGTGATGTTTATGTTTATGAGCGAGATTAATAATTTCGTTTCTTCCACATATTTACGATATTTAATTCTTCGCCCACCGTATTTCAATCATTAAAATAAACCTTAAATAAATTAATAAAATTCTTTTTTAAACATTGGAGTTCATTGCTGTCTCAAGTCAATAAAAAACTCAAATAGATATTCAGTCATGAAAACAATATAAGAACGACATCAGATAGAACCGAATAAGAATATATAATTTTTTTCCTATTCTAATTCTCTATAATATTTTAGCGCATAAAGTTATTGAACTTTTTCCTTTTTAAAAATTCGATACATAGATGAACACAACTGACGCAATCCAACAAGCATGAGTAAACCTAAAATATGACAGTAGAGAAAGAAATTCTTCAAATGAAAGCTGCGTTCAACTTACCACTGGACTTTAGAATTTCATACTTTTTCAGGACGTTTTCTAAACGACGTTTTTCATATAGGCTAAGCGCAGTCCACGCATCTGCAGTGAAATACTGCTCAACATTGTTATTCGAAATGGATTTGCCTTCCATTTTTATTGCAATTTTGACTGATTTGCAGAACTACAAGAGAAAGAAATAAATCCTTCGCAATCAACCGTTGAATAGAAATGGATTATCGTTTGCTGAATTTTGTCGTCATTCGCAAATGAAATTAAAAATTTTTAATCTTTTCAGAAATTAAGTTTGCAAACGATTTTGTCTCGTATAGTTGTTAGAGAAAATATCAAACAACTAAACTGATAATTTGACTAATTTGTTGAAACTACCAAACTAAAAGAATAAACTGCTCGCTAATTATTGTGCAACCGAACTCTATAGACTCTCAATAGGTGGCGCTAGCTGTCCAGAAGTATTATTCCGCATTTGTAGAAAAAATAGAAAAAGTATCTAAAAAAGACAAAACAACAATAATAGAAGAAATTTATTTTGTGCGCGCAAAAGTGCAGCATCATCCAGGAAAAAATTGCGAGGTACAAAGATAAAAATACAAATTAAGGAAGTTTTAATTGCGATAGAGGTAAAAATACAATAATATTAACAAAAAACGAATGAAAAAGAACGAGGAGGAAGAATCTGTCGGATGATAACCTATTCTAATTTGGAATCTGCATGGGCGAATGCCTCTGATGACATCATCCAAAAGATTCTTCTTCCTCCTCGTTCTTTTTCATTCGTTTTTTGTTAATATTATTGTATTTTTGCCTCTATCGCAATTAAAACTTCCCTTAATTTGTATTTTTATCCGAAATTGTAGAAAAGTATTTTCATAATCTGTTAAATATAACTTTTTCTGTTTATATTATCGTCTTCGTTTTCTTTTCGGTTTAGCGACTCGGATCACTGTTTGGAATTCTTAGCATGAGCGTCAGCCATGCGACGTTGTTAAATTCTCACAATGAAGCATTTAAATGTACATGTTTTAGTGATATTTTATGTATGTTTAAGTGTTGCTCATGGATATAGGTAAGTATCGTTACAGCGTGAATATAATGATGTGCAGTTAGGGCTATCATTCGTCTGGGCAGTCCTCAATGGACATCCTCACGTCCGTGTCAGTGACCAGTGAAAAACATCTGGGTTTATGCCAATAAATACAGAGCGAGAAAAAAATTAAATTAGTGAGAATTCGTTATTTAAAATCTTGGAATAATCCATGTTTCAGTTCGAACTCCAGCTGAACGAATTTTTTTGATCATGGATCCATTTTGTCAGTTGAGAGAGGGAGGCTGTCCGTGACGGTTGTAAAAGAACCGCTTAGGAATTCCGTTTTTTTTTTCTTTCTAGAATTCTATGAAAATAATAAAAAAATATAAAACTTTCCTGAATAAAATTGTCTCATCCAAAAAGTATTCACCGGAAAAAGGAGAGGGCAAAATAAATGAACATTCTAATGCAGGACCCATCTGAAACTGAAAATTATAAGTTTTGGCAGTTTCGACTTATTCTACCTTTCCTAAACCCTTTGACTACGATTTTTTTAAAAAAAACATCCAATATTCTATGCGTAATTTTTAGTAAAATATATTTATCCCATTTTTTATGCGAAAGAAAATACTCGACTCCAAATAATCCAAATCGGTTATTTGGAGTTATTTTATTTCTCCGAGTAGATTTAAATAAAAGTCTAGAACAGTGGCTTCCAATGTTTCTGGTTGTCCGGACCACCTGTTATGTATAAAATATTTTGAGGTCCACTAACTAAATGCATACAAGTAAAAAAAATATAAACACATATAATTTTTTTATATAATATATGATATACACGTATATGTCAGTAATTATTAAAGTTTTCTGCAAAATGATTTAAAAAATATTGTTTATAAAGCAGCAAACGAGTGATGGCTCTTGCCTCCTCGTCTGACTTCAACTCTTGGCTAGCGTTCCGAGGCCAAAAGTGGGCCTCGGCTAGAAGATAATTGTTCCATAACCAAAAATCGTAACATTTTTATGCATGGAACAAGATTATTATTGTGAAAAGTTATTTATTTATTTACAATGTTTCATCATTATTATTCCAAAAGCTGTGTATTGTTTAAATCGAAACTAACGGAGAAACAGCCACAGAAGATTAGTCTTCAGTAAACGATGACTTTTGGAGGGAAGATCGGCTGTGCTCTCCAGGTGACTAAAGGTGAAATGTGCACAATTGCTTTTGTTCTACAAATGCGACATATTGCAATGAGTTTCGAAGCAATTTTTATCCCAGTGATAATTTTAAAATATGATTGGGCCTTATATGTATGTTCCGTTATTAGTCAAAGGGTAGGGTAATTTTGATTTAACAAACATTAATAAAAATACAGTCGACACTCGTTATAACGACCCTCTGCGTACCACAGAAAAATGCATTTATAACGAGTGGTCGCTATAGTGGATATAATTAAAAACTGTACTCATGCACGCTCAGCAGTTCCATATAAATAGGCGATTTTTAAACAGATTCCAACTAAATACTCAATCTATGTTTTAATCATTGGTATTAAAAATAAAATGTTATCAGTTAAAAATATATTTCCAAAACAGATTTTAAAGTAGGAAATAAAGGGTGTTATATACTTACAAAACATTTATTTTCTAAAGAAAAAATCAGAAATGGTTGTTTGTCTCTTCTGCGTATGTGCTTTTTGCAAAACACAATTTTCCACTTCAGTTAAAGATGATAAATAATGCTCTACCTTTCAAAAAAAACATTTTAAAGTCTCAATAGCACTTGAAACATTTTTTAAAATTCTAGGCCATTCTAATTTCTGCGCTGTGGTGAGTGGTAATTGG
>BGPR01035616.1:0-15881 GCA_013235015.1 Araneus ventricosus | reverse complement strand
CTATTGTGAAAATGGAATAAAATATAAAATCAAAAATTATTTTTACTTGAGTCATTTCACTCTTAAGCTAACCTAATCCCTTAAAATTATTAATAAAAACTTCTTTGCATTGATGGTTGTTTAGGGGTGGATATGAAAATGGGGGCTACGTATAAATGAAAACACTTATCAAGGGGTACGCGAGGGAAAAGAGTGCGAGAACCCCTGCTTTACCAAATATATCAATTGTTGAGTTGCAGCTTGGTAGTTGAGAAATATGATCAACAGATTGATGAAATTATCATTTTTTAAATTTATTTTATTGCATTTTTAACTATTGGTGACATCTTGTTAATAATTATTAAAGCATAAATATCCCTTTCCCAGTTTATAATTTAAAACAAGATTATTTATATCTTATAACATGTAATTCTATGGTGTATGGTTCATATTGCGCTGTGTGATGCAAATTTATTATTAACTTAATTATCTGAAATGAGACAATTTAATGTAATTTAAATAAGAATATTGGAACTTCAATATGCAACCTGGTTTTGATGTTGTTCTGGACTTGTGACAAGCATTGGATATAATATGGAAACAACTTATATTTTCTGAGTTTGTTAATTTATTTTACTTCTGATTTAATTAGAATCAAAAGTGAAGAAGAATATCTGCCCAAAGGATAAATTTTTATGCGCTGATGGAACCTGCATCCCTAGTAACTGGAAATGTAACATGCGATACGATTGTGTGGACAGAAGTGATGAAATGAATTGCAGTATGTATATTTTTGATGGTAACATTTTCATTATTAATGTGTAACTCATTCTTTTCATTCTTCAAGTGTGATTTCATAGAATAAATTAAGTTTTAGAATCTCTTGTATGTCTTCTTACTGCTCTAAAAGACAGTCGCATACCAATAGGAGGCATATATTCTCTGGGCACTAATCTTTGAGGAGGGGTTGACAGCATTAGTCTCACACTCCTACCTTCCAGTTGGGGTAGACTTACTAATAATCGAATTTCTATGGTTAGTCTTAGTGAGTCTTTTTGTGATCAAAACAGTAATGCATTTATTTGACTTTTTGAAGCTAAATATAATAAGGAAGGGTAAATAAAAGTGTTATGCATGGGCACCGTTTCACCTTGGTGCACCACTGCTCAAAGAATTATCTGAACCTTTGTGATGTATAATGCAGAAAAGCCCAGAATATGTTCAGATTTTAAATAGTTTATAAAATTGCATGAAAAAATTTGTTTTTTTCTCTTCGCTTATGTCTTTTAGAGCAATTAAAAAAAGCATTAAATCTAGTTCCCTTCCTATAAATTTTTCCAGTAGGTCACCTCAGTTACAAGGATGAGAAGTAGATATTATATGTAAGCTGGTTCTGAATTCTTGTGCTGGTACAAGTATGGCAGTGAGGCTGGTAAACTCTATCGATACGGAAACGTCCCAAACGTCCCTTCAAGCAAAAGACGGTGGATGCCCGAATATCACTGTGAAGTTTCCACATCCTTTCATTAAGTGTGATTGATTTCACACCTGCAGTGTGCGCTTTCTTCGTTAGAGTGGCTCTTCCAGAAGGGTTTGGGGAACAGAGGAGGGGATTCTTAGAATTCGTAGAGTGCCAGCTGTGATTGCAGTTTTTGAGAGGGGAAGTGAATTTCCCTTATCTTTGAAAGAGAAACTAGGTAGTTCCTGTATTTTGAGGTCTCTCTATTCCAATGGTCTTAGGAATCAGAGGGTTAACAGTCCCATTGCTGATGATGGGACTAAACTCTTTGTGAGGGTTTGAGAAGCATTCCTAATGAGATTTATTTTATGTGGTTCACAGTTCCTGCGTTAGTATTATCTGTGGTGGCCTGGTCATTCAGATTTACCAGAAGTGCCAGTGATAGTTCAGGCTATTCTTGAGATCCCACTTCCCTTTATATTTCTCTTTTAGCTGCATTGAAAACAACTTACTGGATTTTTAAAAATTATTATACCCACTGAATTTATATTTTCAGAATAATGCAATATTGCAATGAATAAGTATGCAATATTGCAGTGTTGCAGTACAATAAGAATGCAATATTACAGTGATGGATCTATTCAGAAATAGATAAAATGTTTTCTTCTATTTCCATATGATGTGACCTGTGCTGATAATGTTCGGAAATAGCTAAAAATCTCTTCTTACATCTCTAGCTAATGTAACCTGTGCTGATAACGAACATCTTTGTGCTTCTAAAGATCAATGCGTATTAAATACCTTTATATGTGATGGACATCCAGATTGTGAAGATAAATCTGATGAAAAGGATTGTAGTAAGTTAATTTTAAATCCAACTTTTAAAGAAATCAGAAGCATTGATAATCTTATCATTTGCTTGATATTTGATCCCTTTACTATGCAAACTTCTTTTATTTATAGAAGAACGTATCAATACCTGCATTTTCCCAAATCATTTGTGTGACAACCAAACTCGTTGTATCAATGTCACCCAGTTTTGTGACGGTACCCATGATTGCAGTGATGGATCTGATGAAGGAGGCATGTGCGGTGAGTGAAAATTTTTCAAAATGTTGATTGTTGAAAGTATTGAATTTCTCTGCAGATATACTTCAAGCTGAATGTATAACCATTTATCTTTCAATAAGAATTTATTTATTGCTTTAATTTTCTCAAAATTTATTCTTCCTCATCGCCTGGAAGCAGAAAGTGCTTAAAAGTGTGACGTATGTCGCAGAACAAACACGGTCTTTGCAGAAGATTTCATCCTTAAAAAAAAAAAAATATGCAAAGACACCAAAAGAAACAAACCCACGATATGTTCTTTAGAACAATCAAAGAAAGGCGCTCTTTATGCCATGTCTTCTCTCTTCACGTTTTGTGCAACACAGCCTCCAGAGATTGGAGCAAGGAAAGCCACGCCTTCATCGGGGATGAAGATCCGAAATAGGCACGTTGAAAGCTGCGTGCACAAGAATGTACTGGAACTACAGAGTTCCTGGAATACGAATAGATGAATTTGTGAACAGTTCTCCATTAATGTCACAGTATCTGACTTCAAAAGTCATTGACAGAATTGCAAATTCTGAATGTATGCCTTGGTTTTTAATAATTGATTTTAATATATTTAGTCATTAATGAGTAATAAAGATTCTACTGGTTAATCAGTATTTTTATATCGATTTTGCACTTTACTGTGGTCTGCCAAATTTGGACAAACTGCCTGCAGAACATTTCCAACTGTTTGAGGTCGTGTTGCAGAACACTGGATAAATGCTCCTGGGCCTCATTGTATTTTAGGAGGTTATTAATTATGTTTCTACGCAGTTCTTGAACTAGCTAATTACATTTTTTTAGCTTTTTTTCTTTCTCATTCTTCTTTGGTTCGATAGTTTTGCTGTGGTTTTATTTTGTATTAAGGATAATTTAAATGTACTTTTGTGTTTATTTTTTTAAAAATTGATTTTAATGAAAAATAAACAACCAAAAATGCAGTGTAAATTGATATACATAGCTTGGTTCTTGGAATGCACAGGGAAAATAATTTTTACTTTTTAGAGTATGAGCAATGCTTCATGAGCCGGTGCATGTACCTGTGCCAAACCACTCCAACTGGCCATGTTTGCTACTGTCCTCCAGGTCTCTCACCGACCCTGGATGGAAATTCGTGCACGGGTAAGCGTAATAACATATTAAAACTCTTCATTTTTATTGAAATATTCAACAGGTTTATGAAGCATTCAAAATATTTGGCTTATTTAGTTATTTTTTCAACTAGAGAATATGGATAATTAGTTATATTGGAGCATTCAAAACATTTTGCTTTTGGGCTTATTTAGTGTTTTTTACTAGAATATGCATAATTTGCTATATTTGGTTATCAAGATTTTATTCATTTATTTAGAACTTGTATGAGCAATACTGAAAAAAAGACTGTTTAAGCTAGAAGCATGTTTTAATATTCTGTGAACCTTTGCAAAATTTAGTTTTTAATTTGTTGGAATACATTTGAATATTTTGTCAAAACGGTATGGAAATTGTTTTTATACTAAGAACTTCTTTACTTCTTTATTAAAGTTTAAAAAAAGGTATCATTTTATTTGTTTCTCATTTCAAGAATATGCTCATGACTTTTTTGAGTTTTAAACTCAAGAAGTTATTTTTTAATCATTTGTCTTCTCTCCTCAATTCAATATTTTCCATTTTTAAGTGATTTAACTTTTTTTTGCTTATAATTTATGTAAATTTAACTAATTTCTTTGTAATAAGTCATTTGTTAATTTGTGTAGTTTTTGGTACTCCAGACTAACCTGTTAACTTAATTTCTTTTAGAAATTCCTACATGTGAGCAATGGGGCATCTGCAGTCAAAATTGCATCCAACTGAAGCATGGGCACAAATGTGCATGCGAGCCTGGATATTATCTAGAGCCTGATTATTATACTTGCAAAAGTAATGGTAGGTATTAATATTTCTATTTCTTCTAAGTTTTCTATTTCTTCATTTCTAAAAACTGAAGAAGTATTTTTTTTAACATAAATAAAATATTTGAATTCGTGGAATTTTTTAATTAAAAACTAATTGTTAAAATTTTTTAACTGACAATTTATATTAATTTTAGAGGCCGCGCTGGCGTAGTGGTAAGGTCTCGGCTTTGGTTCGGTTCCAGGTTTGAAACCCAATTCCACTGAAGATCCGCCGTGTATGGGGCCTGTTGCATATTAAATCATATGTAGTGGCCAAACATCCTCCTGTTGGTGTGGCGTGGAAGTTTGGAGAGGGGTGCCAGCTCAGGTGTCGTCTTTGTCATCTGGCCGCAGTTCAAAATTACGAGGCCCGTCCCAAAATAGTCCTCGTGTTGCTTTAAATGGGACGTTAATATAACTAAACCAAACTATATTATTTTTATATTGTTATGAAATGACACTAGTTAAGCAATATAAGCTTAAATTAAAACCAAATAATGGATTTGCAGTATGAAAGACGCTGCATGAAAAAATTTGGATTAATAGTAAATATTTTTAAATTCTTTTGTTTAGGTATGTGAAAAAAAATTGCAAATATTTATCATTGGCGTTATGCTCTAATCGATTTTCTTTTTTATAACATCTCATTCAAAACTGCTATCCTCTTTTGGTGCTTCGTGTAAATAATTTTTAATGAATTTTCATAATGAGCTTTTAATTTTATGAGCTTGAATATTTTGTATATCCTGTCAGTGCCAGCATTATTGGATGATGCTTTTTTGAAAACCTTTTTGACCATAAAATCTTATGTTTTTGTTTCTTTCTTTCACTTCTACCAAACGAAGTATAGTACTTGCAGTCATGGTTCTATGACATCTAATTTTTTTAAAGAAATTGTTGGATGGACAAAAGTTTTATTTCCTGTAAATTAGCTTCTTACAGTACCCAAAACTTTTATTATTTTTAGCCATCATGACAGAGATGTTATTAAAAAACTATTTATTTGAAGTATGATTCTTTGAATAAAATATTTTTTTATTTGAAACAGTGAAAGGCAGTTACTTATTCAAAGCAAGTGCCTTTAACTTTTTTTCTTTAGTGTTCTCTTTGTAACTTATCAAAAGTTTAGAAGATGAGTGTAAGTAAAGACTCTTTAATCTGCTATGCAATTTAAAGCATTGATTGTAGTAAATTTCTTTTATATTATTTTAAAAGCATCAAAATTAAGATAACTGTGAAGTAAAATGATATTGCAGATCTTTTTTCTCTTTCTTTTGGCTTTTATATTTTTTTAGAAAATTTAGCGAAAAAATTGATAAAAAGTCATTCAGACTTTTTTATAGATATATATCAAAAGAATTTTCAAATATATTGAAATATATATAAAAAATATTTTAAAAACACCAAAATTAAGATAACTGTGGAGTAAAATGATATTGCAGATCTTTTTCTTTTGGCTTTTATTTTTTTTTAGAAAATTCATCGAGAAAATTGATAAAAAGTTATTCAAGATTTTTTATAGATATATATCAAAAGAATTTTCAAATATCTTGAAATATCAAAAAAATAAAGATAAATTTAAAATTTTCTACATAACCTCAAAAATAAATCAAAGCAAATATAAAGAAAATTCAAAAGGCTGCGGTGGCCTAATGGTAAGGTCTCGACCTTGGGACCGGAGAGTTGCAGGTTCGAAACCCGATTCCACTGCAGATCTTCCGTGTATGGGGCCTGTTGCATGCTAAATCATACGTAGTGGCCAAACGTCCACCCGTTGGAGTGGCACAGAAGTTTGGAGAGGGGGTGCCAGATCAGGTGTCGTCCTCGTCATCTGACTGGTTCAAAATTATGAGGTCCGTTCCTAAATAGCCCTGGTGTTGCTACAAAATGGGACATTAATATAACCTAACCTAACCCAAGAAAATTCAAAATGGTAATGCTTTGACTTCAAAATCTGGCTAACTGGTGGTAAATGTTAGTAAAAATTGTTTAAGAGTTTGGGAATATTTATTGACTTGTTAGAGAAAGCAAAAGTAAAACAATGAAATGTATTCAATTTATTATGGAAGTGAAATGTAACTGTCCTATAAATAAGATGCTGTGTGTTAATGGGTTACAGCATATTTGGGAATTTCTTTAAAAGATAGTGGGCTAATGGTTCTGCGGGTAGAATTTTAAATGTGTTACATAGTTGAGTGAGTAATTGTTATCCCATTATAGATTCTACAGAACCCTACATAATTTTCTCCAATCGTCATGAACTGCGGAGTGTTGATCTGAAGACAATGGCTGTGAAGCCGCTGATATCTGGTTTGCAGAATACTGTGGCTGTTACGTTTTACCACTCTGAGAAGGGAGATTTGATCTTCTGGACTGATGTTGTGGAAGATAAAATATACAGGGGATATATCATATCTGGATGTAAGTACTGAAAGTTTTAGAAAATGATCTTCTATAATTTTCTTAATTTATGATCAACTAAAGCCACTTACTTATTTCAGAGTTTAGTGAAGGTTTAAAGTTTCCTTTTTTATGTTTCATTATCTAACTTATAAACATGTTTTACAAATGGCTAATTGTTTATAGCATGTAAAATTGAATGAGCTTAAAAACAATAAACTAGAAAAATTAGAATAAATTTAAAAAATAGAATCTTTTCTCTTTCTTTTTGAAAATATCCTTTTTGGTGTACTGATCTCCTTTGTCTTTTGTTTGGGGAATTTCGGGCTAAAAGAAGCTATGTTTGGCGTAATGCTAGCTTCTTACAGAAAAATTTCCCAATTATTATTTTGAATCCATTTCAAATAAAGTCCTTAGCCCTTGAAAAAATGGATTCCTTGTTTGATTTTTTTTTTATGATTACCTCTGAGTTTTTCTGTTTTTTGGCTTTCTTTGTATGATATTAAAATTGAATTAAATGCTTTAAAATTTTGCAAAAAAATTCTTAATAAATAGAACCCGTTTGTGTCGCTTGATTGTAGCCTTGACCAACATTGAAGTGGTGGTGCAGACAGGACTGGCCACGGCTGAAGGTTTAGCTGTTGACTGGATTGGGGAGAATCTGTATTGGGTTGAAAGTAATCTGGATCAGATCGAAGTGGCTAAATTGAGTGGTCAACACAGGAGGACATTGATTGCTAGCAATATGGAAAATCCAAGAGCTATTGCTTTGGACCCACGCTTTGGGTAAGTTATTTGCATATTGTGTTAAAATTTTGTATCATTAAGCATTTTTAGTTTTATTTGATGAAGTTTTTAACATAGAATTTTTGTGGAATGGAGTGATTTATATACAATGATAAGTAAGTTCCTCGTAATAAACAGGTTCCTGCTCTTTCCATTTGAGTGTCATTCTGCATTTACATTTTTTAATGTGTAGAAATTATTACTCATTATCTCATTTGTAATAAATTTGTTTTAAAGCTTTTAAGTTTGAAAAATTGTTTTTGGCAGTTTATTTAAATTTTGATGCTCAGTTATAAAAGTTTTCTTGATTTTTTTAAAAAGTAAAATAATTGGTTTTATTATTTCCAAATATGTCAGATCATGCATATGAAAATATAGGAATTTCTGTTTCTTTATGCATGTAATATTAAAAATAAGTTGTTAAATCAATATATTTTTTTAAAAACTCTTAAATGGTGTTTAAATACCTTGAAAAAAACTAAGTTACGGGTGTCTGAAAATTATTCCTTTACAGTCTTTGATATTTTTTGCTTTGTAAGTTTCACTAGCATCTTGCCAAAGTAATTCTAACTTTTGCATATGCTTTGAAATTTTTAATTCATTTAACGTATTAAAAATTGTTGAATACAACACTTTTAACTGTTGCTCAGGCATTTATTTTTTAAATATCTAGAGGTTAGAATAAACTATTTAAACATTTATTATATAATTCATTTTAATGGCCCACTGTTATATGGTGCTTACAGTTAGAAATACTAATGACAACTGTGCATTATATAGGAGTTAACATATTAATAATATTTGATATCAAAATTTACTAGTAACAAATTTTGATTTTGTATACATGGAACAAAATAAGAAAGGAACAATACATTATTACAAGTAGTGATATTATATATGCAACTCGAATTTATAGAATTTCATTAAATTAAAAATATTTAAATGAAAAATTGTAAATGTGACTTAACAAACAAAGGGATTTGCTGTATAGTTATTTGTTTATCTATTTATATTTGTTTTTGCACAAATTTAACCACATATATTATATTAATTATACTATATTAATGAAAATATTTTGCCTATTTTTTTGAAATTGGATAGATAAAGTAAAATTATCTGAAAATTTATAACTATTTAAAGTAAATGTATACTTATTTGTTTATGTATTTATATTTGTTTTGCACAAATTTAACCACATGTATTATATTAATTGTACTATATTAATGAAAATATTTTGGCTTTTTTTTTGAAACTGGATAGATAAAGTAAAATTATCTGAACATTTATAACTATTAAAAGTAATGCAATTATTTTCTTATTGTTTTTTTTAATGTATTTCTTGTGCTACATATCTGACAATGAAATAAATGAGTGCATTTTTCTCTTAGTTAAAAACTAATGATCGTTAGTTTTTTTATGTTCATGTATCAAATGAAGTATTATTTTAAATTATCTGGATGGATTTATTTATTTCTCAATGAATTTTTCCTTAAAAGTTGTGTTATTATTCCTATTCCTTTAAGCATGTTGTTTTGGACTGACTGGGACACGTCCTCACCTCGCATCGAGAGAGCTTCCATGAGTGGTGAAGGACGCTCCATCATCTGTCGTGTAGACGACATTACAGATGGTGGTTGGCCGAATGGACTGACCCTTGATTATGTCGCAAAGAGAATCTATTGGATTGATGCTAGGTTTGTACTTACTTGCTAAATTTCTATTTGTAACATAGAATATGTTTTACAGATGTACTAGCTGGTTCAAAGTGTTATTCAAAAAGCCATACAATGTTCAACACTTCAGCAGATGCTGCATTATTTAGTGTTTGTGTATAGATTCGCAAGCCGTATCTAGATTTAGATATTTGGATTTAAAAATTATGTATGATATCTTAAACGCAAGCAATATTTTCTAAACTTTCAGGGAAAGTTAGAAAATCTGTCATTAATCAAATTGCTTTAAATGAAATGCTGTTTATAAATTTTTTGCACATTAGAGGTTTTAAATGCTTAAAAACAATCAACAGAAAATATAGAATAAATTTAAAAAGGAATCTTAACAAAAATTATACTAGAACAACATAAAAAAAAACTAAAATTATTTTTATTTATAAACAATACAATTTATAGAGTAAAATTAGAAAAATGAGAAAAGATGAATACAATATTTAAGTAGCGTGCAATTGCAACAGGAAAACAAAAAACAGAGAACAATTGAAATCAAGATCATACAAAAGAAAGCCAAAAAATAAATGAACTCAGAGTTGAACGAAAATAACCAAAAACATACAAGGAATCCATTCTAGTCCACTTTTTCAAGAGCTACTAACTATTTGAAATGGATTCAAATTAAAAATTGGGAAATTTTTCTGTAAGAAGCTAGCATTACGCCAAACATAGCTTCTCATAGCCCGAAATTTTCCTGAAACAAAGGGCAATTCCTTGTATGTTTATGGTTATTTTTGTTTAACTCTGAGTTTATTTATTTATTTTTTGGCTTTCTTTTGTATGATCTTGATTTTCAGAAGTTTAAAATATTACTCAGAAGTGCAAAAAGAATTTAATTTGGTAATGAATAACTATCTCCAATAATGTAATTTTTTTTGAGTGATTTCAGAAGTTTTGATTTTCAAAAACTCTTGCTTTTTGTTACAGATCTGATTCTATCCATACCATCACTTATGAAGGAAAGGATCACAGGGAAGTTCTTCAGCATCATGAGAGTCTATCGCATCCTTTCAGTATTGCTCTCTTTGGAAATTATGTTTACTGGACTGATTGGAGGACGAATTCTGTTTTGAGGGTAATCTTTTGTTTTGTTATATTCTCTAGCAAGGTTTTAGATTTTTGTAATATACAGGGATGAGATTCTTCCGCTTTTTCGCGAATTTCCGCTTTTTTGGTATTTTGAAGAAATTCCGCTCTCTCAGAATTCCGTTTTTTTATTTTATTTATTTTTTTAACTGCAAAAAAACGGAATTTTCGGAAGAAAATTCCGCTTTCACACAAAGAAAAGAAGCCTTCCTATCTTCCGTTTTCGAAAGAAAATTTTTGAAAAATATGCTCGACTGTGTGGCTTAACTCCACCGGCTAGAAAACTAGCTGATTCATCTTCTACTGACGAATCAACGTTATATCGGCAAGCTCTACAAGGATGAACATTCCAACATTCAGTGCCATTCAAAGTATTAAATACCACCTTTTTGCAGAAAACAAAACCTCTGTGGCGTATTTTGCAAAAAAAAAAAAAAAAAAATTGCGTGAACATGTTTTAAAAAAAATTAGTTGGAAACGTAAGGTCATCTTGTAAGGCGTACCAAGATGAAGAAATTGAAAAAAAAAAGGAACAAAACAAATAAACTACATAAAAAAAAGAAATTCCTGTCAAAAGAGGCAGCTAAAAAGCTGTGTGCAAATGCAACAAAAAAGCAAATAATAAGACATAAATAAAAAAATAAAACATGATTTACCTAGGCATTCTAGAGATAGTGTAGTCCCGACAACTATGGCAGTCTAATTTTGTATTTTCTGTTGCATCTGATGATGTGTTAAACTTGTTTGTTAACTTTTAATGTGAATGATTTAATAATAATTTAATATTCTTTTTCTTATTTATATGTACTGAATTATAAATAATTAAGTTATTAATTATTATAGTGCAATATTTTCATCATGTTGCGTGTTTAGATGTTTTACTTCTTAAAACGTCTTTCGCGTATAAATTATGGTACAAATGTTTTGCTTGCAGATTTCAGTCTTTTTGCTTTTTTGCCAATCTCATCCCTGAATATAACATACTTATTTCATTTGTGGTATTAGTTTTAAAAAACGAGTAAATCGCGTGTTTTGCCAAAAGATAGCATTTTTGTAAAATAAGTCAAACTATAGATATTTCCTGTAGTGATCCTCTATAGTCAGTCTTATTATGAGGATATTTTAAGCAATAAAAATCAAAGATTTTACCTTGCTTCTGTTAATTTTACCTTACTTCTAGTAATGTTTTCTTGTCTCTGTTATTTTTCCAATGTCTCTACTTTATCGTAATTGTCTTTTCTATTCAGGCAAATAAATGGAATGGCACGAATGTCCAAGTGGTTCAAAGAGCCATAACTCAACCTTTTGATATCATTGTCTATCATCCTAGCAGACAACCAAAAGGTAGGATCTGAATGTTGTTATTTTGGAAATTAGATATTTTTTCTATTTTAGCATAGTCTGGTTTGTTTAAGAATATTTTCGTTATTTAGTTGTGATATTTGTAAGCTGATAAATATCACATAAAACTAGATAGATTAATACTGCTGATAACTAAAGCTGTTATAGATATTAATAAGCTATCATTATATTACAAGAAAATCACTCGTCATGGTATGGTGAGTGCAAATTGCCTCTTCATTCGAGAGATTTCCCGTCAAATCTGACGTTTTTAAATAGATATATATGTGAGAGAAATGTTTAACATTGTTTGAAAACAAAATAAACATATGTATTATGACAGGAATTTTTTTTATTTGCATATTTCTTTATTCAAAAAACCTCGTGGTAAACAACATTCAGTGTGAATTATTTTTCGTTGTTTAACAATTTTCTTTGTACTTCAGATGTCTGTGTGTAAATTTTAACGTTGCCAAAAATTTTTATCAAATTATATCATCACGATTGCAATAAATAATTAGATGCATTGTGGCATCCAAACTATATCATGCTTATGATAAACCACTGACGTAATTTACTACTTTCTATGAAAAAACGGAAATTAATTTGAAATATATGACTAATATATTTTAAAATTTCTCTGAAATTATTGATCATAGTGAGATACTGACCGAATATTTGGCAAAATGTCCAAAACTATTTGGTTTCAGACTGAATACCAAATAGTTGCCGAATATTCGTTGCATCCTTAGTTTTTAATTTAGCTGTTAAACTTTTTATTGCAATAGTTTTGCTTATATGTGGATTTATGGCTATAATTAGTTAACAAAATGTTGCTTTCATCATGCTGTTGTTTTAATGTAAATCGTCTATAAGGATCAATTGAATAATATTAATCTTTAATTGATTGTTAATCTTTAATTGATTGTTAATCGTTATTTGAATAAATGTTTTTAGGGACTCAGCCCAATCCTTGTAAAGAAAAAAATGGTGGATGTTCTCATCTTTGCCTTTTGAATTTCAACAATACTCGAACATGTGATTGTCCTCATCTTATGAGCCTGGCAGCAGATAAAAAGACCTGTTACAGTAAGAACTTTCTTCTGCCATTTTACTTCCAAATTGGATTAAATTCTTGAGTTCCAGATGTAATGTCCCATGACAAATAGCCTTAAGGATTAACCTTGTCCTTAACCCCTTTGGGACGAGCGCCGCATATGTGTGTTTCAGTGTTAGTTTAATTAGCAGTTTTTTCATGCTCAGAAAAATCGTATAAATGTTTGTTTGAACCTTTGTTTGCATTTATCTTGTTTATTTGTGTTGGTGATGTCATGATGTGGGCGTGTGCATTTTCTATGACATCACAGCCAATCAGGTTTTGCCACTTGGTCAGTTATGACATCACAGCCAATCAGGTTGTGCCACTTGTTTTTGTTTAGCTATATAAGATGGTATGTTAGATTTGTTTTTAATATGATAATATGAAATAAAAGAGTTTTTAGTTTAAGCAATGTTGTTGTGTCTTTTGTACTGTCTGATATTCTAAACTGCAATATGGGTGAGTTGCATTGCTTGGGAGATACATTGCTACATTCAGCTTGACTCATCTCAGGGCCGAGCGCTGCATCTTTGCGTCACGGCAAAAGTGCTGCTATGGGCTGAGAGCCGTACATATGGGTTTGGCTTTTGGAACAAAATGTTTTTTATCAGATGGCGTTAGTATTCCATGTTTCTTTCAAAAGATTGGTCCCATACATTAGTATTTCTCTCTCCGAGGTCAGATTGTAGTCGGCCACGTGTCTGTGAATCATTCTATTAGAATTATTTGATTTTTGAGAGTATAAACAGAAACACGTGCTGGCGAGTGTAAATAGAAGCATGTGTTAAAGATCTCTTTAACTCATTTTGGAGTGATTGTTTATAGTTTCTCCTCTCGCTTGTGTTGAAATTTTATGGGAGATATTCTTTCAAGAATTTTTATGCCTCTCTGTTTTATTTTTGCAGTTATTGCTAAAAGAACGCGTTAACTTTCCAAGGAGGAAATATGTAAATTTTTAAATGACAAATCTATGGATTTTTCAGACGATAGCGATAAAGCAATAAATTATTAGAATTCTTTAGATAGTTATTAATCATCAAATTCTGAATTAGAAGAGGATAGTACTAATATATCGATTCCAATTCCGTCATGTCAGTGGAATCCTAATGTAGAAGATTTTTCAGAAGGCTTTGAAGAGTTAATTATTACAATTTTCTTGAAGTATTTTATAATATTGAATGTGAATATTTATTTTTTCCTATATTTTCGAATTTTGCATCAATAATCTAGTGTGTATTTAGGTACTTTCAATTATAGGGAAATACACTATATTTTTATTTTTTATTATTAAAAATCAAGTATTTTAATTAAAACTTTTTTTATGATTTAGAATATGATATCGTTTACCGCATATTTAAAAATGGTTTCATTTCTACGTAAAGGACACTTTTTATGTAATGCGCACTTTTAATGCATGTTAGGCTTAGCGGGAGAAAATGCTTCGGCCAGTGGGCACAGACTGCGCTTGCCAGCTCCCGGCCGGTGGGCACATTTCCTTCAGCGAGTGGCCGTCCTGAAGGGGTTAATGAATGCCCCCAGTTGGCCATCTTGGACTGATGCTATAAAAGACTGCACTGGCTAGTTGTAAAGTTTTAGTTTCGGAATCAAGGGATCACAGGTTCTCAATATCTGATTCCACTAAAGATATGTCTACGTGGGCCTGGCACACATCAAATCTGCTTTTGAAGATGAAATGTCCTGTAAATGTGTTGTAAAAGTTTGGAGAAGGAATTGCCAGCTTGGATGCCACCCTCGCCATCTAGCCATAGTTTTAAAGCTATAAGGTCTGCACCAAAGTAAATCTCATGTAGCTTCTAAGTAGAATGCTAATCTAATTAAACAAATAAACTTGATTTACTCTGTAAATTTGTGTGTGTGATAACCCATTATCAGCAGATAGCCAATGGTGCTAGGCATGTTTTTAAAGGCAGATAGAAAAGATGAGAGACCAGTATATGAGAGGAATATAAGACTAAGTGGAAGGGAGAGGATGGTTTTGTTTTAGAAAAATGGGTAAAAACATTGTAAATTTTAGTATTAATTCTCTATATGAGAGATTTATTTCTTTTATTAAGGAATATTCAAAGATACTTCCCTTCATTTTTACCTGTGAAACAAATATCCCATGCTGTCAAAAATAAATGAAACATCAGCAATCCTATACCAACCTATGGGCCTCGGATAGTGTATTTGTGGGCCGCAGAATGCTAGTCAAGGGTCCATTTTTATATAGACTCTTCATATATATAAACATATATAGAGAGAGCCAAGGGTCTCTTTCTCCATAGTATATACATATGTGTTTATGTATATATGTATTTCTATATATTTATATCACCAAGGAGACCTAGTGGTAAGGTTACAGCTTCGGGGACGGAGGGCTCCAGACTCAAAACTCGATTCCTCTGAAGATCCGCCATGTATGTGGGGCCTATTGCACGTCAAATCATGAAAGAGGTCGAAACGTCCTCCAGTTGGTGTGGTGTGGAAGTTTTCAGAGGGGGTGGCAGCTCAGGAGTCATCCTCGTCATCTGACCGCAGTTCACAATTACGAGGTCCCTTCCAAAGTAGCCCTCGTGTTGCTTCAGGACGGGGCTTTACTATAACTTAACTAGATGTGTATTTGTATCTTTTTTACTTGTATATTTAGCTAGTGGGCCTCAAAATATTTTTTACGCAAAAGGTGGTCCGCACAACCGAAAAGGTTGGGAACCGCTGCCTTTTAAAAATCCATGTCAATTAGTAACCCAATACAAGCAGAAGTGATATAAAAAATTCAGACGGAAAAACACTTTTAGCTTGATTCAATTTTATTTTTCTTTTCTGTACTTCAGTAGATATTTTGTTTAAATATATTCAAATTTAAAAATCGATCTTTTCATCTTGTGGAAGCTATTAAAGCAATAAGATTAGATGTATGTTTTTAAAAGTATGAACGAGAATTCAAGAAAATTTAGGGGTGTTTTGAAAATTTATGAAAAAATAAGAATCATCTC